>JAULAV010004599.1:0-44003 GCA_030789695.1 Scilla litardierei | reverse complement strand
TGAAAAAGCGGTAGTCAAGACCGCTAGATGATTTGTTGACCAACGAAGAAATACTTTAAAAACTGAGAGTGAGGATAAGAGTTTGACATCGGGAGCTCAGTCTATTCTAAAATGGGTGAGACTTTGGATGTGGGTTTGGGGGGAAACACAGGTAAACGTTAGGGGTTAAGGAGCGGACGTATGAATTATGATTTCTCGCCCGATGTGCTGCCTCCAGAAGGGGAGTTGGAGAGGGCTAGAGAGGCCGCTGGTGTGCTCGTGTCGCACCATGACGGTAAATGATGGTTTGCTACGTTTGTCCGACAGAAAAACCGAGATGAGTCTCGCTCTAGTACCTTACCCCGTTCGGGTACGAAGTTACGAGAGGCCCCTCCAATGCTCGTGTCGCTGGTTGAGGTACCATTTTTCACCCACCTTGGGTGAAGTCCGACTCCTTAGCGTCCTGCGGTTTACACGAGTTTCCAAATATGTGAATCAACAACTTAAAGTAATTGTCTTTAATTTATAAATGTTATTATCTCATGTGTCTTTACTTTTGTTTTGCTTTAATGTTGCTATCCCATGGTAACATGTTCTTATGCTTCCTTTCAATACCTGCATTTCATAATGTGGTTTCATATGCGTGTTTTGCAAGTTCTTATAACTAAGTTCACATGTTGGAATGTATATCTTTTATGCACCATGAACCTTACTTGTTAGACCACCATCTCTAGATAGGTAGACCAGTTCTAAAACTGGGTTCTACGAGAGTGTAAGGAGTTTCTACTGGGTCACGCGTTGACGTGTCCCCGTTGACTTTTTAGGTTGGGGATAGCGGCTGGAGCCTTGGAGTTGGTGATCGGTTGTAGGATTGGGTGGCGAGGGGTATGATGAGAGACTTGTACTTTTGGTGTTTCTTTTTCGGGTAGACCTTTGTAGCTAGAGTTGTGATGATGATATGTTTGAATTGTATAAGTTGGAACTGGACTTGGAGTTGTATAAGATTATCGTTGTCTCAGTGTAGCTTTCCTTATTTGTACCCCTTGAACAGATGGTGTATGTAAAAGACTGTATCAATGTATTAAATAAATGAAATATTGTACTTTTGTTTATTTCTCAGTGTTATATCTATGATGGAGTTTTACTTGTACTTCCTAGCACGTGCGCAGTGGCCTGCGGAGTTTTCTGTTCCGAGCAATACTTCTCTTCTCTCTCCTCATTTTTCTTCACACCCGAAGTTTCGGAAATACCTGATACGGATTCGTACTTATCAGGTATCCTAGGAAGCGAGTCGTGACTGGGGGGTAGGCCCCTATTTATATAGGCGGCTGACCCCTCCTCTTCACTCCATATCAGATGTGGAACTAAAAGTTTTGGAGAAAAATTAATTAAAGTTTGCCCTTACACAAAGGCCATACTTTAGCGAATTTTTCATCTCTTGCCGTTGATCTTCGCAAGTGATATAACCTATCAAAACGAAGAGGGTTGAATGGTGAACGCGTAGGAAGAAACGACACATCATTCCGAGTTCGTTTGACCACTCAAACGAGTGTCCAAACATAGCCCAAAACTAGTTTTTCGCAAAAACTGCAGCCGTCGCACAAAATTGGGTTTAAAAACCCTATTGTGGCCTCCGGGCAGGTCGGGCGCCGCTAAACCCGCAATGCCAAATTTGGCTTTTTTCACTGTTTTGGCTCTATTTTGTGCGTTTGGTGTCCGTTTTTGACGTAGTTTGAACCTACGTTTAGACCGAGACGATCTCGTCATCTAGGTAACCATTTCCATGCATTTATTATACTAAATATGCACGTAAACATTTTACGACACATTTAATTCCCTTTGCATCATACGTAAAATTCCCACATCTATTATAAAATATCATTTGCATCAAATACAAATGAACTGAGGGTATACATCTCCGAGCATCTCCCACTTGCACTCAGGATCATTTATTCCAAATGCAGAAGCTAACTGCAAACTCTTTATAGTTTTCTATCCCTTGCATCAAATGCATATTCTTCCTAACTTCTACATATTACATGACGAAGGTCTTACTCTGTGTGAGACCTTACAGCCTGACCTTACTACAGGTGTGGCTCGAAACCCCAAACGGCAGAGACCATGAGCAGCAGGTGCCGTCCCTGCTTCGGTATCATACTTATGTGGTTAACTTATTGATATGAGTATTGTCAGGACTACCTTGACTGTGTCTGTGATAAATACCGTAGTTATAGTCTTTTCGTCAAAATTATGCCGCTTAGTCAAGCCTGGGGTATAGTCAACTGTCAACCCTACCAGCTCGAACTTGGTTATTCTTCATCGGTCTTTAGTCAAATAATATTGGACTTCTTCCAACATACTCTGGCCAAAGTTTTCACTAAAAGGTCGAACTAACACCGCGACACTAACTCCCATTGACCAGGAGAGACGAATCATATCTTGGCCATTACTCTCCTTGCACGCTTCAAATGTCACCTAACCAAAGATCTTTCAAAGGGGCTTTCCGAGGCTATATCAGTGATCTAAGTGACACCATTCACACACGGGTTCGTACAATGACATCAAGTCAAAAGACCAACTTACCTATCATCTATAAGAGTTAGCATTGACAGATTGGTCAATCATAACCATATGATAACTCTTGTGGGGTCGTTCAGTGAACTCATTCTCCAATGAGCACCTGTGTCTCATCTTCGACTTCACCAAGTCAAACAACCATGAGATCATCGTCACCATTACATAGTGAAGACTAAGACACAATGGTCTATCCGATGTGTCGATATCTATTTCTCGAAACATCTATGACCACGAACGTCTTTAGACCTATGCTACAATCGGTCAAACACTTTTTCATGATCGAGATCTCCATATTAATACATATTTGACCTCGCATTAAGTCTCAGGACTATATTTAAGTTCTAATGAAGACTACACAATTATTAAACTTAGTTAAATTCTTACCAAACAGCTTACTGTTATTTTGAACAAGATGCTTGCACATATACGTCGAGATAAATTTTTCTCGAGGGCAAACCCATCTCGCTACATCACCCACTTGCACTTAGGCCCATTTATCCCGGCATCTCATACCGCATTCACGCGTAAGTCTTTCCAGACTTAATGTGGTAGAGCCTTCGTGAGTGGATCTACTAAACTGTCTACTATATAGACTAAAGGAGGTTCTAAGTTCATTTTAGACCACACATTTAAATCTCATCCAAATAATTCACATGGTCTCTTGAAATCCATTAATGTCTTGCCTGGATCTCATCTAGCTCATCGTACCTTACGAGAATAATCCAAATAAGTTTACTAGTTATTTAGTCGCTTCATAATCATTTCTTATAAAATGTCAAACTCTTTGACCACTTTGTCAAACAATATGTTCCGGCTCCTTGATGCCTCACATGTTTTATATTCGCTCCCACTGACCTTGAAAACTCTTTGGCTGATTTATATAAGTTCGTTCTTCTAAATCATATTTAGAAAACAGACTATACATGAATGCTCCAGTTTTTATGGTCATCATGAGCATTTACATCGAGTTCGTTCCGAGTATATCTGTACAAATCTGTTGGTGAGACAGTTTCATCATAATCTGTTTATAGGAGTTAGGATGATAATCGTTCTCAACCAACATAAGTTGTACTTCACTATTTTCTTTTTGCACCAATCTTCTGTTTTAAAGATTTACTTGCAACCAATAAGAAACACTTTCTTTGGGCACATAAACTAAAGTCTCTACTTTATTTACGTGTACAGAACCTTTTCGGATTGCATCAGGTTATTGATCAGAGTTCCTACTCTGATTGGCATTCTGGAACTTGACTAAGTCATCATCAACTATGATGTTTTACTCGACTTATCGTCTCACGAGACTCGAGTAACCTTGTGACTTCCTAATGATTAATTTGAGGAATATTATATAAAGTTCTAACATAACATTATCAAATACTTATGCATTATTATCTGGGTTTTAACCCAGAACGAGGATTGTAACTCAGTGTCACCAGTCATGTGTCGCACTAAGTCTAACAGAGTACGATTCATGCTCTCTAACACACAATGTGTTAAAAGACTTGACCTGATAGAAAATCTCATTTTCTTTTAGTTACGCAAGAATTTCATAGCTAAGTATTCGACTCTTCGATCCGATCGAACCAGTTCAAATACTTCTTTCATTGTGTTCTCTATTTTATCAGACTTGTGTTTCATCAAGAACATGTGTCGTAATAAAATAAGAATTCCTTATCTTGGCTTATTTAGACTTGGTCATGGTACATCTGAATGTACGAGTTCACGAGTTCACCAACTTATTCTCCCACTATCTTACAGAGGGAATTTCGACCATCATGCCTTTGAGACAAGATTCACAAGTGTCTTTCGACTCATAATTCGAGAGATCAGACCCCTCTTTATGTGACTTGTGAAGCTTAGTCTCTTTGGTATGGCCTAGTCTATTTTGCAATATAAGATTTGCTTCTAACTTGCGTATTCATGTATTAACTCTTAATACAACATTGTTATACATTATAATCACATCAAAACATTTCTTCTAAAATAATGTGATGACATTCGCCAAGTGTGATATAATTTCCATATTGCCTAAAGATAAATTTTTTTCATTAGCCAATATGTGAGACTATCTTTGTATAACAATTATTCTGAAACATGTCGTATTTTTAGTTCCTCCTACTATGCCATTTTCCATGTTAGACCAAACGTTCTTTCTCAATGAATTTTCCTTAGTGCCTTCTCCTTTTTAAATCGCATTTAGACAATTTTCATCCTAACACAAATATTAGCTATGCAAGTGTCACATGCATCTAAACACTTGAGCTTTACAACCTTGAGGTGACTGAACAAGTTGCTCGTCTCAAGATCTAATTTTGATACATTGTCTTGCACCGCTCATACACTCATCTTCGAGTCAAACGGTTTAATCGAAGTTTCCAAGCCGAGCAGATTGAAACTGTTTTACATAGAACCTTGAGGAGACTCAATAAGTGATATGGAGAAAGTGCTTTGAACATCAGTATGTTTAAGCTGCTTATGTTCATATGGACGAGTGTTAAGTAGCGTGCTTTTATTGTGTTAGATTTTAGAGCTTCAGGAAATCTTTGTCCTTAACTAAGTACTAGGAAGGACATCTAATATCAATGAGAGTATAGTTTGGTTTATAAAATATTCCTTAACTAATCATTTTTGTCCAGGTGACTTATTTCTTTTAAGGATATTATAATTTTTGATTCCATCCGGTAAAACATAGAATTGCCCTAGTTTAGCATATGCTCATGATTTTTAAATATAATTAAAATAGTTTTTATTCAACTATATCCTCCCACTATTTCTACGATCATCTTTAGCCATTCAGATGAACTGATATAGTTATTTAATGGGATAGGGGCCTATTAGTGCACGGGTACGAACCCTATTGGAGTATCCGAGCACCCGACCCGTTAGGCGTCTGCAACCCGATACCTGCCACTCAGAGCGGGGCATTGCTTAGTCAGACAAACGGGTCATTTGACCGTTAAGCATGCACCAAAATTCGGGGGAGGGAGATTAATGGGGCCGAGTAAATGGGCAGTTATTACCCCGAATCCCGGTGGAGATCGTTCCCGAATCAATGAGGGACGGTTACATGCAACCGGGGAGGAACCACCTATAAATGGACAGAAGAACAAAAATAAAGGCATTCCAATTCCAAGGTACAATGTCTAGACATAGAACTCTACTTTCTCAGTTGGTACTTCTTATACATTCGAGCTTGCGTCGCTAGTCTTGAGACGAACCTCCGTGGGTCGATCTCAGCTGCATCAAGCTCCTCTCTTCCTTAAGTTCCCACACTAACTTAAGCATCGGAGGGGATTTGGGTCGGAACCCAGATCCGACCCCCCTAACGGGTCCCGTGGTGCAGATCAACGGTCATCATCCAACGTCGAGGGTCGTCATTGAGCTTTCTAGCCTCGAACAATCGACGCAACCATTGCTCGAAGGTCGATCGAGCACCACATCATCACCTACTTCCATCACACGACCCAGGTTCTTCCAACCTCAGGTCCCACTCCATCGACTGACGAGGCTCCAACTCAGCCCCAGGGTCCTACGTCACCCTGACAACTGTCTCGGTCATTTTTGGCCTTAACAGTTTGGTGCCGTCTGTGGGAAGCCACGAGTCGACATCCCGATCGACGAATCACTTGACCATGTCGACTCACCCATCAACATTCTCCGAGGATGCCACGAGATCTCCCATCGTCGGTCTCATCAGCATGATAATGGGAGGTCCCCCGCACCCGGAGCTATCGACCTCTCTCCAAAGCTCCTACGCCGGAAGATTGATGACAGTATCTGTGGGGTGAAAGCGCCCCAGAGATTCTACGCTGCTTATCTCCTTCTTGGATGAAGATCTAGAAGGTGTGGAACTATCGCATGATGATGCTGTCGTCATCACGGCTACCATCAAGGAGATCGCCGTAAAAAGTTTACTTGTCGACACCAGAAACTCGTGCAACATACTCTTCTTCACTACATTGGAGAGGATGAGGATGTCATCCGTGGATTTGACGCCTTGTTCGGGGCCCCTAGTGGTATTCACCGGGCATTCTGCCCTGATGGCAAGCATCATCACCTTACCAGTGACCCTTGGTATGTATCCCCGACAAATCACTCGCCTAACCAGTTTTATGGTGGTGAAGATCAACTCGACGTATAACGGGATCATCGGAAGACCATTACTGAACGCTATAAAAGCTGTGGTCTCAACCTTCCATCAGATGATCAAATTCCAGACCCCTAAGGGAGTCAAAAAGGCAAGAGGGAATCAGAAACAGTCACGGTCATGCAATACGTTGTTCACCGCTCTAAGGATGATCGAGCAGGTGGATTCGGTCGACCCACGGGTTGAAGATTGACGGCCTGCAGTAGTCGAAGAAATGGAGAACATCCGGATATCCGAAGAAGAAGGAAAAACTGTCTCTATTGGGTCGTGGCTTTATTTCGACCTAGAGGAACGGTTAATCGCCCTCCTATGAGAGCATGCCGACATCTTCGCCTGAACCCCAAAAGATATGCACGGCATCGACCCCGAGGTAATATCCCACAAGCTGGAGGTCGACCCGACCTCCAGACCCATAAAGCAAAAGAAGAGAAACATGGGAGGTAAGAAAATGAAGGCTACGATCGAAGAAGTGGATCGACTTTTAGAAGCGGGCTACATTCGAAAAGTCAAATACCCTGAATGGCTCTCGAATGTCATGATGGTCAAGAAGGCGAAGGCAAATGGCTGATGTGCGTCGACTTCACTGACCTCAACAAAGCATGCCCGAATGATAGCTATCACATGCCATGAATCGACCATCTGGTCGACAATGCTTCGGGCTACGAGCTCCTCAGCTTCATGGACGCATTCAGGGTACAACCAGATCTAGATGGCACCATAGGATGAGGAGAAAACTTCTTTCATCACTGATCGAGGTATTTTTTTGTTACACCAAAATACCATTTGGTTTGAAAAATGCAGGGGCCACGTACCAACTCATGATGAACGAAGTCTTCGAGGCTCAAATAGGACGAAACCTAGAAGTCTACGTCGATGACATGTTGGTCAAGTCAAAGAAGCCAACGGATTACGTCACAAACCTCAGGGAGATATTTGCACAGATCCGACGATACAACCTTCGGCTAACCCCTGCCAAATGTACGTTTGGAGTTCGATCGGGAAAGTTCATTAGATTCATGCTGACGAATCGAGTGATCGAGGCCAACCCCAACAAGATCGCTGCGATCGTCACGATGAAGGAGCCCTCGACCCTCAGAGAGCTCCAGAGGCTGAATGGAAGGAAAGCTGCCTAGGGACGATTCTTGTCTAAGTCAGCCGAGAGGTCATTGCCTTTTTTCAAGGTATTGAGAAAGGCGATAGCCTCCGTGTCAAGCGGCAAAAGAGTCATCGAGTGGGATGCAGATTGCAAAAAATCCTTCTCTGAGTTAAAGGAGTACATTCGCAGCCCACCGCTCCTGACTAAGCCAGATAAGGATGACCAACTCATCATCTATCTGACCTCTACCAAGGAGGCCATAAGTTTGGCACTCGTCAAAGAAGACTCGGGAGTACAACGGCCCATCTACTACGTTAGTCAGGTTCTACGAGGCGCAGAGATCAACTACTTGAGGATCGAAATGATGGCTTTCGAACTGGTCCAATCTACAAGGAGGTTGCAACCATATTTCCAAGCGCACACCATCCTGGTCCTCACCGACACTCCCTTAGAGCAGACCCTAAAGAGGCTCGATCGTTCAGGGAGAATGATGAAATAGGGGGTCGAACTAAGCGAATTCGACATCCAGTTTAAATCGAGGACCTCCATTAAAGGGCAGGCTCTCGCCGACTTCATTGTCGAACTCACTTACGACGACAGCCCGCAAGAAGAGGTATGTGCAACTAATGTACTGCCTGAGGCTTCCCCTCACCCTTAACAAGTATCAATCCACTGAATGATGCAATTGAAGACGAGGGAACCTAGACCGTACAAGTCGACGGTTCAGCTACTCAAGATTGAAGCGAGGCCGGAATACTTATCCAAACATCAGCGGCCAATATATTCGAATACGCCATTCGCTTCGATTTCCTAACCACTAACAATGGTGTTGAATACAAAGCGGCCATCAACGGACTCCGATTGGCTCGAGCCCTATGGACGGGTCCAACTACTCAGCGACTCTAGCTTCGTCGTCCACCAACTGAACGGGACCTTTGAAGCCCACGAAGACTCGATGCAGAGTTACATCAAGTCACTAAAGCGGAGCTCGCCAAGTTCAAACGCATGGAAATCCATCATGTGCCAAGGTCGAAGAATCATCGAGATGATGCCTTGTCGAAGCTTACATCCTCCTCCCCCGTGGGACTCGGTCGGACCGTGTATGTACAACGTCTACTCCATCCCAGCGGGTTGGTGCAAGAGCTGCTAAGCCTCGACCAATGGATCACTTGGATGGATCCCATAATCCGTTACCTAAACACAGGAGAGAAACCGACCGATCCAACGACGACATGAAAGCTAGAACAGAAGGCCTACCAATTCGTCCTACTAGATGGTTCATTGAACAAAAGACGATGGATCAGGTATAACATCTTCCCCTACCTTAAATGTTTAGCCCCGTAGGAAGCGCACTACGTGATTAAAGAGATCCACGAGGGCGATTGTGGAAACCACTGCAGGGGAAAATCCATAGCTTTGAAGACCGTGTGATTGGCCAACGATGTTCAAAGATGTCTTCGAATACGTTCGAAGGTGCTCGACCTGCCAGAAATTTTCAAAGATCAGCTCTACCCCACCAACTGATCTGATCCCCATCATTAGTCCATTTCCTTTCGCCAAGTGGGGACTAGACCTCATTGGTCCATTCAAGCCAACAATGGGCAACGAAAGTACCTAATAGTGGCGATCAACTAATTCACAAAGTGGATCGAGGCAGAACCTTTGTCCCGAATCACTTGGAAGGAAGCTCGAAGCTTCGTCTGGAAGTCCAGCATCTTTCGTTTTGGCATCCCACAATCCATAGTGACGGATAATAGGACACAGTTCGATAGCGCTGGCTTCAGAGACATCTGCTCAGAGCTGAAGATCAAGTTGCACTTCACCTCTATCGCCCATCCTTAGTTGAACGGATTGGCAGAAGCACCCAACAAAAGCATCCTCGGAACCCTTCAAAAAAGAATAACCAGGCTGGAAAGGACTTGGCCGGACGAAATCCCCGGCATACTATGGTCGTACAGAACGACCCATAAAACCTCGACGAGGGAAACACCATTCATACTGGCCTAGGGATGCGAAGCTGTCGTCCCAGTAGAAGTCAATAAGCGACCGCTTCGTCTCCAATACTATGATGAAGAAAGAAACTCGGAAGGCCTCGAGCTCAACCTACAACTGGTGGATGAGGTATGCAAACAGGCTCTGGTGACCCTCATCGAACAAAAAGGACGCATGGCCCACTATTTCAACTCAAGGGTTCGAGAAAGCAACTTCTGCGTAGGTGACTTGGTGTTGCATAAGGCTGCTTTCACTCCCAAGTTCTCAAGCAAAGGAAGCTTGCTGCGAAGTGGAAAGGACCTTACACAGTGATCGATATACTCGATCCTGCCACCTACCGACTCGCTACTTTGGATGATAGAGAACTTCCTCATCCTTGGAACGTTGAGAACTTGCAGACGTATTATCAATGATTGTACTAACAGGGGTAAATGAATAAAATCTATATTCATCTTTTATCATATGCATGTTCATGATGAATACAAAGTCGATCGTTTTTTGACATCAGTTGAAACAAACCTTCGAAACCCTTGTCGTCAGCCGTAAGCCGAGGGATCTCCCCTCGCCACTGGACGACCCCCCGGTGCTCGTTGCCCGTAATTTGAAGGGGCCTTGCCCCTCGTCACCGACCAACCCTTGTCATCAGTCGTAAGCCAAGGGATCCCTCTCGCCACTGAATGACCCTCGACGCTTGCCGGTTGTAAGTCGAAGGGGCATTGCCCCTCGCCACCGAACGACCCTTGTCGTCAGCCGTAAGCCGAGGGATCCCCCCTTGCCATTGAATGACCACCGACGCACGCCGGCTATAAGTCGAAGGGGCTTCGCACCTCGCTACCCAAGAAATCGTGATGTCTGGTTTAAAAGGTTGCGTTCATCGATTGAATTCACCTAACTTATCTACAACAAAATTTGCCTAAAGATTTCTATGAAATTTGAAGTTAGGTGGTTGAGTATTCAAGTAAAAAATAAATGTGACAGCATACCAAGATTGCAAAAAAAATTCATTTATTTGAATGAAAGAAAATTACAAGAAGCCTAAACTAAGGCCTGCCGGCCTAAGAGGGAGGAGTAGCACTTCCGGATGCAAAACACTGGTAAAAGCCTCCATCGTCTTTGTAAACTTTGTCGTAAGCTCTGCCTTCTCCCTCGTAGCAGCTTCCTCAAGCCCAGTGATTTTGGCCTGATGCTCAGCCACCTCTGCCTTGTAAGCTTCACCCACCTCTCAGAGTCGCAAGCTTTGGCCCGAAGCTCGACCGTTTCCTTCCGAGAGGCATCGATCTCTGCCTCGAGCTGAGACCTCTCCACCCGCCACTGAAGCTCAGCAGATATGTAGAGGTCCGATAGCGACGAAAGGCTGTCCTTAGCCTCCGCAACCGCCCACTCGGCCGCCGCCTTATCCATAAGGGCTTTCCCCAGGGCCGCATCCACCTCCTTCGTTCGAGCCTCGAGGCCAAACGCTTTGCGCTCTGCATCTGCCACCTATCGACCTCTTTCGATCAAGTCGACAGCTTGACGATGCAGCACGGCTCCGAGAACGGTCATCTGCAAAAAGGGGTTAGTCAAAGAACGACTGACTCGGACGACGATAAACAAGGACTCAGGTGACGTACCTGGTATCTGCTCCCCACAAAAAAGTTGGTCACCCTTTTGAGGTCCAACCTTTGCAGGAGCTCCAAATTCCTAGGGAGAATCGAGTTCTCCACCAACCGAGCAGTCATCCCAAAATCCAGTAAGATCGACTCCTCCTTTCAAATGGCGAAGGGAGGTAGCTGAAATTCACATTGTACCAGCCCTGAGGATCGAAACGAAAGTTAATTGAGCAGGAACGCTCGATCGAACTCCGCAGGTATCGGGTCGACCAAAGAAACGGGCGACATTGAGGAACGGGCGACACAATATCGCCCCAGGGCCACTGATCCAGAAGGGGCGTCACGGTGGCCTGAGACGCTGAAGGAGTCTCCACCACCCCCTGAGGCTCAAGAGGAGCGACCCCACATGCACTTCCCCAAGGGATCCTCCTGATGGGTTTTGAGGGACCCTTAGGGCACATTTCTATGTCTGTCCTACGTCGGATGGACGATAGAGGCAAAAAGAAAAGCAAGTAGCGGAAAACTTTAAACTATTTAACGTGCAAGCCCTAAGGATTTCAAGACCCTAGCCAAGATCTCTACTATCTTAAGCTGGGTCTGACCACCCTAAGATAGATCTACGCTACTGCAATATAATAAATGAAATACCTACTTAAACTACATACCCGGAACTTTGCTTGCATCGGCAAAGTATTCCGAACCGCGTCCCAAGCCGCTCCTCATCCTGAGCTAAACCGCTTCCTGAACCGCACCGCGTCCCGAGGTGAGCAACCCCATTGTCGCCGAGCCAACCAAGCACTGAAGAAAGTTTCACCTTGAGTGGATCCTTCGCCAAGACTCCGGATCGAATCCGAGCCCCTTTATGGCTTTGCTAGAGCCCTTCAGGAGCAAGGGAGAAGAGAATATTTATTTTCAGCTTAGATCCGAGCGTGCTCCAAACTTTTTAGGAGTCACTCAGATCTAGAGCTTGGGATGAGTTATGAGCAGGAGGACAGGCCCATATTTATATAGGTGGCTAACCCCTTCCCTTTACTCCACTTCCGATGTGGGACTAATAAACTTGGAGTAAAAAATTCTAGTTACTTTGCCTTAAAGAAAGGCCAAACTTCAATGAATTTTAACTCCCTCACCGTTGAGCTTCACATTTGATACAACCTATCAAATCGAAGAGCGCTGAACGGTGAACTTGTAGGAAAAAACGGCGAGTCATTTCGAGTCTGTTTGATCCCTCAAACGTGTGTCCAAAGATCAGCCCAAAAGCAATTTTCGCTAAAACTGCCGCCGCCAAAATTCTGCCCACAACCCTAGGCTGGGCAGGACCCACCCATGACGTGCGTTTATATTTTATATATTCACGCACGTCTTCTTCATGATTTTCCGTTATTTTCTGTTGTTTCATATCCACTCTTCTGTGTTTTTTTAGTATCTTTTCACTTTCTTTGCGTTTTTGTGCCGTTGCAGGAGATTGCCAGCATTGGGGACATATAAAGCAGATATCATGAGTCCCCAGAGCAACGGGAGGTGCCACGCACGATCCCGAGGGCCAAACGTCGAAGAATATCATATTTTAGCCCTCAACCGATCGGGTGGACAGACCCACCCAAACGGTTCGTGCACGTGTATCCGACCCGGACAGGAGCAGCAGTGAAGAGAAACTAACCCGATCGGTTCAGTGATCGGGTGAAAACGACAGAGCTCTCTGTCTTTTGGAGCTGAATTCCAATCGATCTGGTGACATCTCACCCGATCGGTTCATCTGTAGCTGAATTCTCCCAGCTCACGACCCGACGACATCAACCGATCGGTTCAGCGACCAGTTAATGTATCTCCAGAGCTGAAGATCGAATCGACATCCATCTCACCCGATCGGTTGATGCTTCAACCGATCGGGTGGACACTTATCTATAAATAGAACCCTAGGTTTTTCCCAGAACGGATCCCCATTTTTTTAGACTGTCTTTTTGGGATTTTGGCGGCTGCAATTTTATTTTGTCTTGTAAGTTTTCTGATTGTTCTGGAACTTTGATATTACGTTAATAATATTGTTAGCTTCGTGTTTCTATTGCTTGATCTTGATTCCAATGGCTAAATTTCATTGTGTTGATATTTTTGCTATGAATCATGAGTAGTTTCCCAATCTAGGGCATTGGCAGAAACCCCTTCGTGTTTCTCCCTAGAATGACTATAGGATTAGGATTCCGATAGGATCTAGGAATTTAGATGGTTACGCGGGGCGTTTTATTGTTATTGGCGGGAGAAAGACCGCCTCTGACCGTCGGGCCAAGGGAAAATAAAATTGGCACTTGATCCCCTAGCCACAGCTCACACCCCTAGCGTAGACATTGAATCCTAGCGCGTGGAAACGGCAGGATGAAATGTTGGGAGTAATCGTTGCAAGCTTAGTGCTCCCGGAGTCGGTTGGTGTTAATGGACATGGGAATGCCCACCGACCGAACCCGGGTAGACCTAGCGTATCATCCTGGGAATCGACCGGAATATCGGGCCCATTGGACGCTAGGTATCACTCTTAGAGGCAACGTCTCACCACTAAACCCTAGAATCCGATCGTGTTCCCATCCGTCAGTCGTCATAGAGAGAGCTCATGATAAGGTGGAAACCAAAGTCATAGGTTCCCTTTTATATCTTACATCCTTCGTATTTCTTTCTCGTGACAACCAACCGATTGTTAGGACTAGCTCACCCAATGGGTGAACCGGTTCCTTCTTGAAAAAAATCACAACACACGCCTCCCTGAGTTCGACCCCCAAGCCACACTACAACACTGTGCGCTTGCGGTTACAAATATTTAAATCTGGTATCCCCGATCCTATTGCATATAATGCCGAATCTAGGGGGACGTCAAGCTTTATGGCACCGTTGCCGGGGAGGCAACGTGCTTGTTTCTTTTAGGACCCTGTGAACCCCTAGACTAGTTCACATCCTGACCACGTGATAATTTTCGCATTCTACATTTTTACTTTTTATTTTTTTTACTCTTTATTTTCTGTTTTCATCTGTCGTATACCATACGTACTTCACGGGTGTTTCTTGATTTTTCATGCGCAAGAATACAAGAAGTTTCAACGACTTGATTTCTCTAGATCCAGAGATAAACGCCACCATGAGGCGTCTGAACGCCGAGAGAAGAAGAAGGGAATAAGCTGCCACCATGGGAGAAAATACCCCTCCCCAGAAGTCCTTGCTTGAGTACTCGATGCCGTCCATCAGGTCCACGTCTAGCATCCAACCTCTGGCCATTACGGTCGGAAATTTTGAGCTAAAGCCGTCGTTGGTGACGTGGATCCAACAGGACCAGTTTTCAGGAGCTCCTATGGAGAGCCCAATCGAGCACCTGGACTCATTTCTGGAGAAGTGCGATACCTTTAGAATAAACGGTGTCTCAGCTGAAGCCATCCGGCTTAGATTGTTCCTATTCTCTCTGCGAGACAAAGCCAAACAATGGCTGAAGGGAAAGGACCCCAATACTTTTACAACTTGAGAGAAGCTGTCCAACACCTTCCTGAACAAGTTCTTTCCCGCGGGAAAGACAATGAAGCTGAGGAGCGAGATCTCCTCCTTTTTCCAAGCCAGCAACGAATCCTTGCATGAGGCATGGATGAGGTATAAGGAGATGCAACGGAAATGCCCTCACCATGAGCTCCCAAAATGGCAAATCATCAATTTTTTCTACAATGGGTTGAGGGATGATCTAAAGTCCTCAATGGATGCCGCGGTTGGAGGGTCCTTCATGGCACGGAACGAAGTAGATGCCGGAAACATTCTGGAGAATATGGCATCTAATAATGAAAGGTGGTGCGATGAACGCGCCACGCCAAGATCTGGAGGAATGCAACGAGTAAAGGAGGTCGATAAACTGTCTAGCAAATTTGATTTGCTATCTACCCAGATCTCGGCATTCATGGTAGGAGCTGGTGGTGCCAATACTCAGCAAGTGGCAGCAGTAGAGTCTGAAGTAATGGGAGAATTTGATGGCAGTGATATCTCGGCACCGATGGACCAAGCTAGTGCTCTTTTCTTTAACCCCATGGGTAATGCACCGTATCCACCGAGGACAAGCTCGAATCCGACGTATTCTCCTAACAACCGGAACCACCCAAACTTCAACTATAGAGCACCATACCAGCAGCCCCAGCAACCTCATCAGCAGTTGTATCAGCCCCCTCGGCAGCAGCAGCAGTTATACCAGCAGCAGATGTATCAGCAGTACCCCCCAGAAATCAGCAGCCCCCCGCCACAACAGCAACCATATAACCAACAACGGGTAATCTCTCCGGTCGAGAATCTCTTGACCCAATACATATCGAACCAGGAGAAGATTAACCTGTAGAAGCAGATTGGACAGAAGACTTTGGCCGATCAAGTGACCCATCTGGGGTTGCAAGTGGCAAATCTTCAGAAGACACAGGGGCAATTGCTGGGTCAGCCGGAAGTCAATCCCAGGGGACCCAATCAAACATTGGCCTTGACGCATAATCATGCAAATGTCTCGGCGATAGTCTTGAGGAGCGGCACACAGATTCTGACGAGAGAGGCCGCTAAAGAACCTGAAACTCCATTGATCGATGGGAGACCAAATCTAAAAGAAAATGACGATGGAGCTTCGGCATCGAACACCGTGACTCTGGAGGGAGTTTCTGAAGAAGAAAAGAAGAAGAATGAGGAAGGCAACTCGAGGGTCTCAAGCATGCGGTGCCATTCCCACAAAGGCTTGCTAAGGCAAAAAATAGATGAGAAGTACAGCAAGTTCTTCGACATGGTGAAAGATTTGAGTTTGCAAATCCCCTTCCTGGAGGATATAGAGACCATCCCTTCATATGCGAAATTTCTGAAGGATTTGGTAACGAAGGGTACAAGGAAAGAGAAAGTCGTCCCAACAGCGGAGTGCAGCACTCTGATTCAACGAGCTAATCCGCCAAAGCTCAATGACCTAGGGGGTTTTTCTATCCCATGCTCGATAGGAGAGGTAAAAATCAATCGGGCGCTCGTCGACTTGGGTGCGAGCGTGAGTCTAATGCCTCTATCATTATACAAGAGGATAAAATGGGCGACCTTGAACCCACCGGAATGACTCTGCAATTGGCAAACAGATCAGTTAAGTACCTGGCGGGGGTTGTGGATGACTTGCAGGTGAACGTCAGCGGCATACACATGTCGGTTGATTTCGTAGTAATGGACATGCCGGAGGAAAATCATACCCCAATCATCCTCGGGAGGCCCTTCATGGCAACCGCAGGCATACTCATTGACGTGAAGAAGGGAAAGCTGTCCCTGAATGTTGGGGATCAGAAAGTAGAGTTCGATTTGGGACTGTCAATGAAGCATCCACGGAGGAACAAAGATGCAATCTACTGGAGGTCGAGGAAGAAAGAATCTTGAGGCTGGATCCTGGGAAGTTCTTTCAAGGAACCCCACCGATAGCTTGGAGGGCCTTGAGGAGCACATTGAGTAAGAAGAAGCAGCTGGAGAAGTGCGTGTCTCCCGGACGACTCCTCCCGGATTTAAGAAGGTTGCTCTGAAAAAGAGCAAAGGAAAAGAGCCCTTGGGGCTCACAACTGATGAAGTTCGCATCCTGAAAAGAGTGGCGACTGACGCCAACGTGAGGGGAAAGCCCCGGGACACCACCAGCGGGAGGATCATCAAGAGCCTCTACCTGTCACCTCTGTCAACGACAAATGCACCTGCTCCTACAGCTGAAAGGATGCCCATCATTGGGCATCACCCGTACAATCCCCCCTGAAGATCACATATCGGGAGTCGAGAAAACGAATTTAAACAACAACACTTCATGGGAGGCAACCCATGTTCTGAACTCTCGTCGTTATTTATATGATTAGTTTTCTTATTTTTGGTGAATAAATTCTGTCATGGGGATTTTTGTCGAGAAACTTAGATGATTTTTGTGTTTGTGCAGGAAATTACCCCCACCCGATCGGTTCAAGCATCAACCGATCGGGTGGGCTGTGTCTGAAGATGGCCAGTATCAGAACATAAGTCAACCAATTGGGTGAGCTGAAGCTGTGATCGGGTGGCAGACCGGGTGGAGAGTACAGAGCTCTCGGAAATTTTGGTGAAACCCCAACCGATCGGTTGAGCTGAAGCTGTGATCGGGTGGTAGACCGGGTGGAGAGTACAGAGCTCTCGGGAAATTTGTGAAGCGGTCAACCGATCGGGTGAAAACTCACCCGATCGGTTCACCTGTAGCTGTTGATCCGCAAGGAATTTTCGAAATCGACTCAACCGATCGGGTGAAGTCTCACCTGATCGGTTCGCCTAGCCCTATAAATAACCCCCCTCACCTGATTTCTTTTTCACCCGAACTTTATCTCTCTTCGATCGTTTCATCTCCCCCTCCCTCTTAAACGACCTCCTCATCTCACTTCCTCCACTACTAGACTCACTCCCCCACTTCCTCCATTTCTCTCTCTCATCATCAATCCTCTCCCCACCATATTCACCCCCAATTTCGACCAAGCCCTAGCCCTAAGCCCCCCCCCCCCCCCAATTTCGAAAAATTCATCTCTTGTTGGATTGAAGTGCCGCGGCTTCACATACTCCTCAATTACACGGCGAAGGACCTTTTGCGAGCAAGGAATCGCGTCAATACTGGGTACACTCGCTCCTGAGCTTTATTTTTACTTTGCCCAAGTATTAGTATTTTGCTCCATTGTCGTTTGATTGTGTGCATTCATATAGTCTTGCATTCACATTGCATCGCCACACAATCATGGCCAAAGACAAGGGTAAGAGGATCATGCATGATGAGGAGCCATCTCGCAAGAGACACAAATCCACACGTCCATCGCATGCACGTGGTCCTCCTACTCCTCTTACCCGACCACCATCCCAACCCATCATTCCCATTGTGGATCCACTAACGGGCCCGCAGGGAATCCGTTTCATAAATCTAGAACATAAAGATTTTTATACTCGACTCGACCAACGATCCCACCTAGCCACTAAGTTTACTCATAGTCAAACCTTTATCGATCTCGAAGTTTTCTCCGAGGTCGAATCCTTATTTGCAAACTTAGGATGGCTAGGTTTCTTAAGCTCCCACGCACCATCATACCCTGCCCTCACACTCGGATTCCTCTCGACTTTCAAAACTAAGGGTGGGGGGTCAATCATAGATTTCCGCCGCAGAACCGAAACTTTCACACTCACGTGAACACAATCAACAACATTTTTGGTTTCCCTATTCTCGAGGACCCTATTCTCCCCTATGATATGCATCACGACTTCGATGTCGATCTTTTTTGGAGACTCCTCACTCTTCATGACCATTATCCTCGAGGCAAGGCCAAGGCCTCCTCTATTATTCATCCCGTATTCCGTCTGGCCCACCGCATCATATCGAGCGCTTTCTTTTTTAGGGATGAGTCTGGTACTGTGACTATCCCTGACTTATTCATTTTGTGGGCGATGACGTTCACATTCATTCCCGGTGTTGACGGGATCAGTTTCTAGGCCCTGCACGTTCGCAATGACGCTGGTGCGTGGCTTATCCAAAAACTGATTGATATTAGCTGCACCGACAAGGGCTAGTATTGCTGTGCATAAGGCAATCTTCTTTCCTCTTCTCCCTTCCATTAAAGTTCTTCATCCAAGTAGAGATTTAGACGGTGAAACGCTGCTTCGATCCTCTGTGACGAAGTACCGACCGTTGTGGCGAATCCAAGTGCGAAGTTCAGAGATTACAGCGAAGCATACGCTAACGTAAGTCTCTTCTCTCTTTCGATCCTCCGTCATCGCATGATGGGATCCTACAGGTTCTGCCTGCAAGACTCTATATGCTCCCTGTTTTGTGCATGGTGATATGTGCATGTTTCAATTGCTCTCTATTGGGGGGGGGGGGGGGGGGGGTGAAATTAACCTATTCTCACCTCTCCCTACCACATTCTACAATCCCACTTTCCACTCCCAACTTTTCCAACCTCAAAAGAACACAAAAAATTTTAATGGGACCCACATAACTTTTCCTCTACCAATTCCTCTCAACTCCCCACCAAAAGAACACAAAATCCCATTTCTCTCTTTTCTGAATTCTTTTTCCTCCCAACTTTCCCTCCCCTACTTCCACTCAAAAGAACAAGCCCTAAAGGGTATCATTTCTGTTTTCTCAAAAAAGACAACTTTCGTTGTTGTTTATACCAAAAAGCGGTCGTGCCGTGCGTAGAGCAATTTGGGACGTGCGCGTAGCAACTCCCTAACAAAACCCTAAACCCTTCAGCTGGCCACCAGAGACCAAACGCTTGTCAGCGGGAAAGCGAGCTCTCGGCCAGGCGCGACAGCGAGATCATGGCGGTCGCCAACGAGGTCCTCTCTCTCCCCCCTCCTCCTCAAAGTTTCCCCGTAAAAAAAGTTCGATTTTTTGATCTATTCAATTTCGACGATTTGTGCTTCAAACTCAGGCGGCATCGGAGATTATTGAATCAATCAAGTTCAGCTTCTACACTTCTGATGAAATTAGAAAGCTTAGCGTGAAGAAGATCACCAGCCCCGACCTTCTCGATGTGAAGGGCACGTCAATCCCTAACGGACTGTACGATCCTGCGCTGGGCCCATTAAACGAGAGCGATTCGTGAGTAATTTTCCTTTTTTGGGTCATAAAGTAAATATATTTTTGACAATTGGATGCTAAACTTATCTAATTTTGTGCAGTTGCAAAACCTGCGGCATGCTTGCTATTAAATGCCCCGGCCATTGTGGACATATTGATCTCGTAAAGCCACTGTACAACCCGTTGTTGTTCAATAGGCTTAAGAATTTTCTTAAGATCACCTGCTTTTTTTGCCATCGGTTCCGGTTTAACCAAAATAATGTAATTTGCCTTCCACTGGTTATGTTTCACTTTATTTTTCCATCCTTAGCTTGAATGTCGCAAGTCGCTTTACCAATGGTTTATTCTTGCAGGTTAATGTGTATGCTGCCATGCTAGAGTGCATAGCAAGAGGTGATGTTATTGCAGCTAAACAAGTCGAAGCCTCTTTGGCGGCCCGTGCTTATTCAGAGGATGGTGATGTCGATGATGGCAAAGATATCAGAGAGCAGAGCGCTGCTGTTCCGTCTTGTGAACCAGAGATGGATTCTAAGGATGGAAAGCAAAAGACGTGGACATCGCTACAATATACCGAGGCTCTTTCTGTCGTGTCCACTATTATGAAAACTAATTCCAAAAAGTGTGCAAATTGTGGCAAAACTAACCCGTCCATCTCGAGCCCTACGTTTGGGTGGTTGAACAAGGTACAATTACTTATGTTATTTGATGTTCTAGTAATCGTATGTAATATTGTGGTAGAACAGGAAAAGTATCGTTTTGCGTTTTGTTCATGGAGACCTTGACTTTATACATTCTAATTTGCTTTAAAATTCAGGTGTCTTATGATTAGTACAATTAGTTGGGGAGGAAGTAGTTAGGTTGTAGATGTATGAAGCGATGGTGTGCTATTTCATTTGGTTTAATAAACCATATTGTTTTAATTGTTTCAAAATACTATGCATTGCATTACATTTTCGTACGTCACCAACACAAAACAAAGGAAATATTCATTATGTGCTGTGCATCATTCTGTCATTTTTTCCGTTTTGTGTTGTTTTTTCAAGTTTTGCTATCTATTATTATTATTATTGTTGTCATGGCTGGAAATCATAGATCTAATTGTTTGATGTGCTCGGCTCCTTTCCAACTATCCTTTAATGCTATAACATTGTTAGTTATGACTTCATCAGATCTCATAAAGCTCGAGATTTGTCATGAACCTGAATATTTTTATTGAAAATGACGTGTTATTCAAAGATTATGTAGAATATACACAGTTGGATATTATGTGAGAATGCAGTTGTCTAGCTGTCTGATGGCAATGTTTGTTAACTTGATTTATGCAATGCTGATGGAAAATGAGGAAAATGAGCTCTAGAGAATATTATATGCTTGTTAATTATCATTGTGAAGAGCAGTGTGCATGGACACTGCACAAGATTGTGATTAGCCATGTTACATATCAGGAAGCTGGTTGACACAGGTTGATGGTAGGACTTCGTTCTGGAGTGGGCAATGAACTTACTTTTCTTGATATTAAAAAAACATGTGATCCACAAACTAAGATGCATATGTTTCTTTAGAATGCTTGTTTTATGTATCACCAGCTCCCATTGGTATATTGAACAAGATTGGCCTGTTGGAAAATGGAATGAAAATGGGTGAGTAATCACTTGGCACATGATTACCTAGAGTGATGAGACATGCCTCTGTTGACGTCCAATTGAAACTGTTTGTAGGAACCTACACCATCTACTGTTGTTTACTTGGAAGATTGTAGATTTTATCACAGCTTGTTGGTTCAGTCATTTAAGGTGTTTAGATTTTATCACAGCTTGTTGGTTCAGTCATTTAAGGTGTTTTGGAGCATCCATTGCTTCCATGGGATTCCTGCTTGATGAAGAAAACATTTAGGCCATGTTTGGTTGGGGTGAAAAGGAAAGAAAGAGAAAGAAAGTTGAGGGGAAAATTGCTTTCATTCGCTTGGTTGGGAAGAAAAGTAAAAAGAAAAAAACGACGGGGAAAGTGAAGGAAAAAAAGAAATAGAACTTTTCACTCCCCTGTTCTCTTCACAAACTAGAGGAAAACTAGTGAGAACTTTTTCCTCTCCTTTTCAGCTACATATTTATTATTAAACTTTTTCTCACGACATTTTCTTCATGTTTACATAATAATAATATTTTTTATAAATGATATTGGGTGCAATTTAAAGACGAGAGAGTCCTCAAGAACAGAATGGTAACAAGATAAATTGATCAATCGATCGACTTTGATTTTCTTTACCATTTTCCTTTTGATTTTTTATCATTTAACTCAATAACCAAACATGAAAAAGAATTTGCTTTCGTTTTCCTTTTCTTTCCATTCTATTTCATTTTCATTTCACTTTTCTTTCTCTTAATTTCTGTCAAACCAAACATAGCCTTAGTAGGGATGCAACTGCGGCACTGCTGAGGGTGGGAGAGCTTATTGAATGTCATTCCTGTTCTGAATTTTGGTCCCTAAGCATAAACCAATATTTATCTTTGTATTTGATTGATATTGTTTTATTCATATGAATTCTGGTTGATGTTGTTCATCAAATTGATCTGCATCCATTCAGTTTAGATCTTTACTTGTTTGTGAGGCTACTGCATCCTATTACCAATACATTTGATTGCTTGCAGACAATGAAAGATTCTGATGTAAGCAGAAATTTTATTCGAGGATCTGATGTGGGTCTACTGTCAACTATTGAAGATGGACTAGCAGATGCAGACAGTAATGGCATCTCACAGTGTGATGATTCACCAGCACCTCCAAATATGTCTGAGCAATTTGGAAATTTGCCTCCTGAATTTTTTAAGAGGCTGTATTCTTCTTCAGGACAGAAGCATTTACTGCCTTCAGAGGTTTGTATCTCACTTCCTATTTTCTTTTTTCACATTCCTTTTTGCCTAGATTTATTCTCATGGAGCACTGCGATCCAAATTCATCAGTTGATGCTTTAGTCTTTTGAGTTTTCAGTGTTCTAAAATGAGGTTACAATGCGCGACGTTTGAAGAGTGTATATCGCAATATTGGCTTACGCGGTTGATTATGCTAGTTATGCAGGATTAGACAAAACTAAATAGTGTATACATACCATAAATTAGACATACATGTACATGAATATATGTATATTAATTGTAAAAAATGCGTAAAAATAGGAAATTTAGGAAAAATATTATAACCTTTTTAGCATGGATAAATGTATCATTTAGTCATGAATACATTAAGCAATTTAAGTTATTGTATTGAGTCTATTGACGATATAAATAAATAAGCAGAAATCCTATATAATATTAAAATTTCAACATAATAACATAATCGCAAATCCAATATAAAGATCAAACAAATAAGTAGAAAAAAGAACAATTATCTATTCTCTTTGAATTTTAAATGGCTATCTAACCTCAATGACATAAATATAAATAAATATAGCTTAAAGAACTTAACCTGCAAAAAGTTAAAGTAAATGCATTAATTAAAGTATCAAACATACTAAAATATGATACATGAAATTAACACGTTAGTTTATAATTGGCAAACAAGTTACTAAAGAAATCAATATGCACTTGTGGGCGAACATGCTCACTTATGTGACGAATAAGCTACATAAATGGATCATGTGTTGACGCATAATCCGTTTATGCGTTGACGCATAAAGTGAGTGGATATATAGAAGTTGGTGTGGCTTTGGGCCGCGGCCGCATAAACCTAGTTATAGAACACTGAGTTTTTAATAATTGATGCATGTGTTTATGACTTCATTAAGCTTTTTTCTCTTAATCTCAGGCTGAACTTATTCTAGAAGGTCTTTGGAGGAACGAGGCACAACTATGCATGCTTATTTGCGACATTCAGCAAAATAATATTAACAGACCTGGAAAAGACAAAGATTACATGATGTTTTTCTTGAAGGCTCTTCTTGTTCCACCAAGCAAGTTCCGCCCCCCTGCCTTTAGTGGCCGTGGAGTGAGTACTTATTGATTATGTTTTCATTCATGGATATGTTGTGTGTGTGTGTGTGTGTGTGTGTGTGTTGTGTTGTGTGTTGTGTGTAGTTTCTTAGCTACAACCATAAAAAATATTTGTTAGGTTTTGTATGTGCATTCCTACTTCGTTTTTCTGTGTACACATTAGCCTACTGATGCACCTACTTCCCAAATGATAGTTGACATCACACATTGTTCCATGATATATGTTTAAACCATTCTGTCTGCCCCTGTTGTTTTCTTCAGTTCAGCCCTGATTTCTTCCTGATATGCATCCAATGCGCTTCTGTGTACTTTACCTTCTCAGGATGCTGATCACTCCTATATCTAATCCGGATGTTATTTTATATGGCTTAAATCTTATATGTTGAAAAAGGGAATCTTTCTGTTAAACTAATTGCCGATTTTTTAAGCAATCTCTTATCATGCATGCTTAATTGAGCTCAGTGCTTGATTATATTTTATGTTTTTTCTATCTGAAAGGAGAGTTGATTTATGCAATGTAGCTAGCCGGATCAATTTACTGAAATTTAGACAAAAAGTGATGATGCACTTGGATTTCATTATAAACCATATGCCCTATGGAGTTTCTGTCTACTCTTGCGGTGCATATGTTATTTGATGTGAGCTAGATTATGTCCTTTGAGCTTTGGTCTAGCCATGACCTAAGGTGGATAGTATCAAACGAACTATCAATACATCCAAATGTGTGGTAATTACACTAGTTGCACTTGTTCTCAAAATTTGCTAATGTATCTAATTATACATAATAATTCTATGAAATGTTATGTCTCCTTATTATAAACTTTAAAAGTTCTACATGGAAGTTTTTATGGTGTATCCTTCATTTAAATATAAATGCTTATTTCTTTAGCTTTATTTGATCCCGACAGATTTTCACATGTACTGCCATAACAATTTTGACTATGTGCTAATGGGTAATGAAACTAATATACCATTTTTTGTTGTTGCTTTTTTAGGTTGTGGAGCATCCACAAAATCTTTTATTGGCTAAAGTGCAAGAATCCAATATTGCATTACGGGAATTAGTCACAAGTGATCCCGATCACCCTGATACTATTCGAAGGTGGATGGATCTTCAAAGGAGTGTGACTGTGCTCTTTGATAGTAGCAAGGGCCTTGGTAAGGAATTTCTTTCACAACAATCATTGTGTTTGATACTTCTATTTTGACAACTTTATTAGCATTGATCCTTGTATTTTTGACGTCTTGCATCACTCTCAGCTTGGTATGACACTATAAGGCATCAGTTTCCCTGTTTTTTATGGTGACACTGTAAGGGTATAACATTGTACAAAAGAACTTAAGAGAGGCTATAGAAGGTTTTCAAATAATAATTGTATAAAGATCTCCAGATAATGATAGATTTCATGCAAACATATTGATGCCTTTTCTGCAATTAGTTTTATTATGGTCTTGCACCAGTTGTGCATGCATATATTTCATTTCTTGACAAATGAAGTTCTGTTTGTTGCATCTACATTGAATTCATTCAATGGAGTTACAATCTTCTATTGTTATAGGAATCATATGGATGTATACAACTATGTTATATCATTGGGATCTTTTTCTTAGCTAACACTAGCCCATTTATAAGTATAATCCTTAAATTGAATTATTGTGATTAAATTTTATACATAAGATGATATACTCCATCATGCCATTTATTTTCTTCTTTAAATCCTTTGCAGCTAGAAGTGAGAGAGAAACTAGTGGTATAAAGCAGCTGTTAGAGAAGAAGGAAGGTATTCTTCGCCAAAAAATGATGGGAAAAAGAGTTAATTTTGCCTGCCGGTCTGTTATATCCCCAGATCCATATTTAGCCGTCAATGAAATTGGCATTCCTCCATATTTTGCTTTGAAACTAACATATCCAGAGGTACATTTCAGAGCTACAAACAAGTACCTTATTGTCCTTGGCTTCATTTCAGCTGTTTTTGTTTTTCCATTGGTAAAATGGACTATGTGATTGTGCAGAGAGTGACTTCATGGAATGTCAATAAACTGAGGCACGCGATCCTCAACGGTGCTGATATTCATCCTGGTGCCACACATTTTGTAGTCAAAGACAGACAAATCCGATTGCAGGCGCCCAGCATGCGCAATGCAATTGCAAGAAAGTTGCCTACATCTCAAGGAGTAACTACTCAGTCCGGGAAGGCTCCAGAATATGAGTTTGAGGGTAAAACTATTAAACGCCATTTACAAGATGGTGATATTGTGCTAGTCAATCGACAGGTATGATCATTTTGGTGATAAGGTTTGCCACCAGCATCTTTTTTAAAACTAATCTTACTGTTAGCAAATTTTCTCTTTGAATTACTGGTCACAGTAGATCTGTCAAACTGAGAAGGGATATTTGAGCTACCACTTTCTTTATTTTATTGGCCGTTATATTTGAATTATAAAGTATAATGTGCAAATAATGAAATGTGCTGTAGTTAGGATTATTTTAGAATGGCATGCTTGCATCAATGATTATTTTAAATGATATATCAGATTGCATAGGGTAGTGCAGCAGATTGTTGGTGTTCTCACCAAATTTTGGGAAACTGATGGGGTTCATCTTCTTATTAAAGTAACTTTTCCGTATCTAGTCATCGCATACATGTTATTAAAATTTTACGGTCAATTTGTCACTATTGTGTTCAATTTGTCACTATTGTGCTCACGATCTTCTTGTTTGTCAACATTGTCACTTTGATTTTTATGTATTGGCTATGGAGGTATAACCGGTCATCGAGAAGGATTTACAGAGATTTAGCAAAATTTGCAGCCATCTTTCAACCTAACCTTAATTCCTTTTACAAGTGCAAATTCCTTAGTGGAAACCTTGGACTAAGCCAGAGCTTCCAATAAAACCTAATAGGTTAACTGGGAGGTTATGGTTTTTCAGCTCACTGTCTACAAAGTGTGCTTGGATTATAAAGATTTGTATAATGAGGAGCAACATATTTTGCTTTCTTTTTTTTGTTTTCTTCGAGGTACAAATTGGGTTTGGCGTAGCCTAGGGAAAAGTTGGATTTCTTTGGGAAGATGTTGGGGATGCACGGTTCGGGGTGATGAAATTACAATGTTCAGTAGAGTAAATGCATTATATTCTATAAAGGCACAACCTTGGTTTGGTGGACATTGGATCTTAGACCAGGGGTGCGGGATGTGGGAAATTTTGTCCATTTTCTATTTACATTTAGACAACATATGGATTTTTGGCACTTTTGCTGAAGTGATGAGTTTTGCTCCATGTTGCACGGATATGGATACATCTGAATGAAATGACAAGAGATGATGACACTTAAGCATGCCATCAAAGGCACTCTAAAAAATGGAATGATCATGTCTGGTATGTGTCCGACACAACATGGCTCCATTTTTGAAGTATCCTGATGAGATTGTTACGTATCAGCGGAGAAGACGCAAGGCGAGATCAGCGGAGAAGACGCAAGGCGAGATCAGCGGAGCAAAATTAGTCACCGGACAATTTTGGAAGGTTTTAGGCAGATTTAGTAAATTCCTTTTTTTGGAAATATTTGGACTGATTTAGTAGTTTTTCTTTTATGACCAGCTCTGCTCCTATAAATGTTTAGAGCAGCCGTTAATTGTTTTCATGCTACTTTTGAGTGATAATCCCTAGTTTTAGAGTGTTAGTTCTTGAGTTAGTAGTTAGTCGTAGATCTATTGTGGAGAGTCGGTTCCCTCTTGAATGAGGTCGTTTATCTTGTATTTCCTTTGATTTCCAATAAAAATCCCAAATTTCAGCCCTAAATTCTATCAAATTGGTATCAAAGCAAAGATCCGACATGTCGGCAATAAGAACAAGTTCCAAGGTGGAGGATCTAGAGAAGAAGATGGGGGCGATCGACACCAAGATCGACGCCAAGGATGCGAATGTGATGCCATGGACAAGAAGATCGACTCCGTCAAGGGGGATGTCTTCGCTCGTACGGCAATGATGAAGGCGTAGATGCAGAACCAAGGCAATCTTCGGCTTGAAGAAGATGAGTCCAAAAATGGTAACTTTGTTGCCCATTCTTCAGATCTAGGGCCAAATGAATCATCTTTGGACAAGGAGAAGAACAAGATCGTGATCATGGGAAGGAGACAATCGGGGAAGACGATGCAGATCGCGAGGGAGTAGATCTGGACGAAACGAAGCGCTGAGAGAAGACCACCGGAACCCTAGCACTCATCGGAGGGCCCAGTGCCCCCCCTGCAATTACTGAGCAGCCCTAGGACCCAACCTGGGGGCCGCGCGGACTCCCAGATGACTCCTGGGGCTGTGCGACCCCCCCAGGGTGGTGCGCACGGCCCCCCAGGGGCTCCTAGGGGCGCAGCAGCCCCCAGGGCATGATAGGGGGCTGCGAATGCCTCCATGGGGGCGGATTTGGGGTTCAACAGCCTCCGGGGGCTGGTTCGGGTGTTCATCAAGGCCCGAGGCATGCTCATGTCGCAACTGAGCACACTGGTGATCATCTTCAAGGACCATGGACGCTAGCGAACCGCACAGGAGGGAGTGGCCTCTAGTGGGGGCCGACAATTAGGAGGGGGACATGACGACCTTTGGGGTAACACTTGGGAGCACCGAGGCCCAGTTGGAAATGATGGAGGTAGGGAGATTGGCAGCGCAGAAGGAGGATTGTGGGATGAAGGGAGGGCCCAACGAAATTCACATCATCAGTTCCATTTTGGGCTGCCAAGAGGGAGGGCGAACCAGGGAAACTTGGGGTTGGAGAACATGGTCAAACAGTTGAAAATGCCTGTTTTCGATGGAGAAGACTCGTATGCTTGGATCTACATGGCGGAGAGATATTTCCAAGTGAATGGATTGACGGAGCCTGAGAAGTTGCAAGCGACAGGACTCTGTTTAGAGGGGAAGGCCATTGCATGGTACCAATGGAAGCAGTAGTGGCAGCAGGTCAGATCGTGGGAGGAGTTCAAGGAATGCTTACTGGAGTATTTGCGAGGTACCCATGGTGGTGACTTGTACGAGCAGCTCTTGGCTCTACAGCAAGGTGGTATCGTAAAGCAAGATTTGAGGTATCGCCCGATACCTCTTGGTATCGGGTGTATCGGACCGGTACCGCCCAGTACCGGTCCGAAACTGCTAGATAAAATCGGTATCGGCCGAAACCCTAGGGTTTCGGCCAGCCAATGTGAAAGAAACTAACAAAAATTGAAAAATAAGAGGAAGAAGAGGAAGAAACAAGCACGAAACTGAAAAAAAACCGAAAAACGAACTTACATCGCCGCGCCGCCGCGCCGCGCCGCGCCGCCGCGCCTCGCCTCACCGCCGCCTGTCGCCGTGCCTCGCCGCCGCCTGCCGCTGCGCCTCGTCGCCGCCTGCCGCTCCTCCGCTCCCGTGCCGCTCCTGCACTCCCGTGAGAGAGAGAGAGAGAGAGAGAGAGAGAGAGAGAGAGAGAGAGAGAAGACCGACAGAGGGAGAGAGAGAAGACAGCGTGAGAGAGATATGGAATTTGATGGTAAACTTGTAAATAAGTATATGAGTACTGTGTGTACAGTAAGATATTTTATGGCAAACGCGTAAATAAGTGATATGTGCACAAAGCAAAATGGGAGGTGTGCAAAGCAATTCCAAGGCAAACTTGCAAATAAGTGGTATGTGCGCAAAGTAAAACGGTCGGTGAGCAAGGCAAAATTCTAGCAACTTTAGTTTTTTTACATATCTGATAAATTTTATGTATTTAAAATTACCGATACTGACCAACCGAAACCCACGTCCGATACCGTCGAAACGGACGATACCGATACCGAAACTTAAATTTTCGAGAGAGCGATACCCTCTCCGAAACCGATACCTAAAACCTTGTCGTAAAGGACTACATAGAGCGATTTGAAGCACTCGGTGGCCAGTTACAGGGGATTCTGGAGGCGGCCTTGATGGGGAGTTTCATGAAGGGGCTTAAGCCCAACATTCGGGCTAAGCTACTCATACAGCGATCGAGGGGGTTGATGGATGTTACGGAGCTGGCACAGATGGCGGAGGATAAGAACACAGCTGAGAGGCGGGCGAGAGGAGGATGGAGCGGGGCTACTTTTCGCAGTCCAGGCCAGGCAGGTGGGCAGAAGCCAGCAGCAGTAGGACAGACTGGGGGGCTTCATACGAGCAAGGAGAAGGGTAGCATCACATAGCCAAGTGGGCCTTTTCGGAGGATGATGGAGACGGAGTGGGCGAAGAAGAAAGCAAAGGGGTTGTGTTTCAGATGTGATGAGAAATACGGCCCTGGTCATAGATGTCGGGAGCGGACCTTACAAGTACTCTTGGTACATGAGGATGATGGGGAGGCTGATGTTGAGGAGGACGTTGAGCAGTTCTTGGAGAGGAGACTGAGGTGGAACATGAGCCCACACATTTGGATGTAGCAGAGGTATCACTCAACTCCGTAGTGGGGTTCACACCGAACCACGCTATGAAGTTGATCGGGGAGATAGCGGAGCAGAACGTGACAGTGCTGATTGACAGTGGGGCCAGCCACAACTTCATTCCTAACCGAGTTGTGGAGTAGCACGGATTGGAGTTGGTGGATACAGGTAGCTTTGGGGTGATGATGGGTACCGGCCAGGTAGAGCGTGGAAGAGGAATATGCCGAGGCATGGTACTGACCCTCCAAGGGGTCAGAATTGTGGATGACCTTTTGCTGTTGGATCTGAGAAGCACGAACGTTATTTTAGGGATAATGTGGCTGCAGAGTCTTGAGGAGACCAGGACTAACTAGAAGTTGCTGCAGATCGAGTACCAGGATGGAGGCAAGTTGGTGACGCTTCAGGGGGATCCAGGCTTGTGTCGTTCACGGGTTTCCCTGAAGGTGATGGCAAGAACCTTGCATGCAGAGGGAGGAGGATTCTGGGTAGAGTTGCAGGGTTTAACAGTGGAGACAACTGGCCAGGAGGCAAACATACCGGCAGAGATACATCAAGTGCTGAATCAGTTTGGGGAGGTCTTTCAGGAACCTCGTGGACTTCCACCCCAACGAGACCACGAGTACTCCATAGTGCTCAAGGAGGGTGTTGCGCTGATCAGTGTGAGGCCGTATCGCTACCCTCAGATTCAGAAGGGAGAGATTGAGAAGATGATAGGCGAGATGATACATGCGGGATTGATCTAGCCCAGCACTAGCCCTTTCTCCAGCCCGGTATTGCTCGTGAAGAAGAATGATGGAAGCTGGAGGTTTTGTGTAGGCTGTCAGGCGTTGAATAAGGAAACTGTACGAGACAAGTTTCCTATTCCAATGATCAATGAGTTGTTGGACGAGTTGCATGGGGCCACGATATTTTCAAAGACCGATTTGAAGTCGGGCTACCATCAGATCCGAATAAGGGGGGAAGATGTGGAGAAGACGGCCTTCAGGACCCATTAAGGCCATTATGAGTTTTTGGTCATACCCATTGGGTTGACCAACGCCCCAGCTACATTCCAGGCCCTGATGAACAAGGTGTTCAGGCCTTACCTACGGAGGTTCGTGCTCGTCTTCTTCGACGATATAATAGTGTACAATCAGACCAGGGAGGCGCACGTGGAGCACCTGACGATAGTGCTACAAGAGTTACAACATAATCAGTTTTTCGCCAACAGGAAGAAATGTTTGTTTGGCATGCGGAGCGTGGAGTACCTGTGTTATATAGTCTCTGTTGATGGTGTAGAGGCGGAGAGTTCGAAGATAGCGGCGATGGTGGAGTGGCCGCGCCCTACCACAATACAGGGGTTGCTGGGATTTTTAGGCTTGATGTGTTATTACAGGAAGTTCGTCAAGCACTACCGCACCATTGCTTGGCCTCTGACAGAGCAACTGAAGGACAATTTTCACTGGGGGAGGAAGCCACTGCTGCATTTGAGGCCCTGAAGATGGCTATGACGAGCGTACCTGTGTTGGCACTTCCGGATTTTAGCAGGCCATTTGTGGTGAAGTCCGACGCGTCTGGATATGGGCTAGGAGCAGTTCTGATGCAGGAGCAGAGGCCAGTTGCGTACTTCAGCTAGGTGTTATCACCTAGAGCATGGCTTAAGTTCGTGTATGAGCGTGAGCTGATGGCCATAGTCCTCGCAGTTCAAAATGGAGGCTATACTTATTGGGTCGACTCTTTCTGGTGCGGACAGATCAGAGGAGCCTCAAGTATTTGCTGGAGCAGTGAATGGTTACTGAGGAATATCAGAAGTGGCTAATGAAGCTTATGTGGTACAAGTTCGAGATCCAATACATGCCTGGATTGGAGAACAGGGCTGCGGATGCCTTGTCGAGGAGGGAGGTAGACTCAGCGTTGTCCTTGTCGGTACTGATAGATTTGGAGTCACTGATGAGGGAAATTTCAGAGGGTGAAAAGTTGGGCAAGGTTAGGCCGATATTACTTAAGGATCCTGCAGCACATCCGGGATACGAGATGGAAGGACATCGCTTGTTGCATAAGGGTCGTCTGGTCTTACCAAGGAGCTTGACTCCCATTCTTATACTACTACAGGAGTTTCGTGGGAGTGCAGTGGGGGGGGGACATTCCGTCCTTAAGACTTACCAGGGCTTGAGCAGGGAGGTCTATTGGGAGGGGATGAAGAAGGACGTGGCAGCATGGGTAGCCAAGTGTGACGTTTGCTAGTGTCATAAGTATATTGCAGCAGCTCCGATAAGGTTGTTACAACCACTCTTGTTGCCAGACCGGGTTTGGGAGGTCACCATGGACTTCATCGACGGGCTGCCGAAATCGGAGGGGTACATTGATCATGGTGGTGGTTGATAGGCTGAGCAAGTACGCATATTTCGTGGCATTGAGGCACCCGTACTTGGCGGTGACAGTAGCGGCATCATTCATCAGGGAGGTGGTTCGACTGCATGGGATACCGGAGGCGATCGTTACAGACAGGGAACGGGTTTTTCTTAGCCACTTTTGGAAAAAGCTTTTCAAGATGTAGGGGACAAAGCTGAAGCGAAGCACGTCATACCATCCATAGACTGATGGCCAGACGGAGGTCGTAAACAGAAGTATCGAGACATATCTCTGTTGTTTCGTATCGGACGCGCCGAAGCAGTGGGCCAAGTGGTTGGCATGGGCCGAGTTTTGGTATATTACTTCGTTCCATACGACGGCTCAGACCACTCCTTTCAGGGTGTTGTATGGGAGACCCCCCGCATTTGCTATATTATGGTCGGGGTTCCATATCAGTCTCTCAGGTGGAGCAACTGTTAGAAGAGAGAGACCAAATGCTTCCGGAGTTGAAGCACCATTTGTTGCGGGCGCAACAGCTAATGAAGGCCCAAGCTAACGGGAACATGCGGGACATTCAGTTTACAGAGGGTGACATGGTGTACTTGAAGCTTCGCCTGTACAGACAGAAATCACTGACTCACAGGAGGAACGAGAAGCTGTCTCCTCGTTACTTTGGCCTTTACGAGGTAGAGGCACACATTGGGCATGTGGCTTATCGGTTGAGGTTACCACCAGATTCAGCGATCCACCATGTATTTCATGTTTTCCAGCTGCGGCGCGCCATCGAAGACCACACACCGTCTCCCTTGCTACCACCAACGCTGACAGCTGATATGGAGGTGCTTTTGGAGCCGTCAGAGGTGATAGGAGTTCGCCAGGGGCAGACAGGGGAGCACGAAGTTCTGGTTAGGTGGTCAGGCCTACCAGACCATGAAGCGACATGGGAGCCTTATGACGTCATTAAGCAGAGATTTCCTGATTTCCACCTTGAGGACAATGTGGTTCTTTTGGGAGGAGTAATGATGAGATTATTACGTATCAGCGGAGAAGACGCAAGGCGAGATCAGCGGAGCAAAATTAATCATCGGACAATTTTGGAAGGTTTGGGCAGATTTAGTAATTTCCATTTTTGGAAATATTTGGGCTGATTTAGTAGTTTTTCTTTTATGACCAGATCTGCTCCTATAAATGTTTAGGGCAGCCGTCAATTGTTTTCATGCAACTTTTGAGTGATAATTCCTGTTTTAGAGTGTTAGTTCTTAGATCTAGCGAGAGTTAGTAGTTATTAGTCGTAGATCTATTGTGGAGAGCCGGCTCCCTCTCGAAAGGGGTCGTTTATCTTGTATTTCCTTTGATTGCCAATAAAAATCCCAAATTTCAGCCCGAAATCCTATCATATCCCCTCATATCTAGGTTTTGATCATGTAGGTCAATTACAATTTGGAGTCATGAAGAAGTGGCTAATGGTTGGACTCCTGATTATGCTTTACTTACATGGGATGCTTTGATATCAACATGAAGAAGTAGCTTATAGTTGGACTCTGGATTATGCTTTGCTTACATTGACAACGTTGATATCAGTAGGGCATGCCATGCTTATTAATTGTTGAGACGTAATAAATTCTGAGTATTTGGTCAAAGCGTAAACTAGATTGTTTTTTATTTCTTTATATCCAGGGACTGTTTTCCTCTTTTCTTTCATTTTTGTGTTGTGTGTTTGTGCGCTCGCACGCATGTGGGGGTGGGGCTTCCCCAGGGGGGTGGGGGTACGCGTGTGCTATTCTTATTATGATTTTTGGAAGTCAAATACAAATGTAAATAATGTAGGAAAAAGCTATGATCATAATATTTTAGCTGCCTTCACCTTTCCTGTTATGGTGTGTCCAAATGAAGTATTGAAAGTTAATCTGGTGTGATATAGTATTTTAGGTGCTTTTTTGTATCATGATGTAAATCCAAACTGTCTGTCTCTTCTTCCAATGCATCATTTGCAAATCAATCAGTGGTTTCATATTTGGTTTTTGTCTGCGCATCATTCACAAACCATTCAGCGGTTAATATAACCATTTGGAGGCAAGAAGAATTATTTTGCTTTTTCAGTTGGTCCTAGGGTTCTATTTTTTTCTCTGATTGGTTTCCTTCCAAATTTGGCAGCCAACACTTCACAAGCCTAGCATGATGGCTCATGTTGTTCGTGTCTTGAATGGAGAGAAGACTCTACGTATGCACTATGCAAATTGCAGGTTAAATAATGTGTTTTGAGTGATTTGAAGTCATTTCCTTTCTTGATGCTTGCTTTCACTAATTTAGTTCCGTTATTTGCAGTACGTACAATGCTGATTTTGATGGAGATGAGATGAATGTTCATTTCCCTCAGGATGAAATTTCACGTGCTGAAGCCCTTAATATTGCCAATGCAAATAAGCAATACATCGTTCCAACAAGTGGAGATCCTATCAGGGGTCTGATTCAGGTATTGAGTAGTGCATTATCAGTGCTTTGTATAATTTCGAGTTTACATTTGCTGCATCATATATTTGTTAGCATAACATACATAGCTGCTAAAAGGCTTGGTTTTTTTACGTTAACTCTATAAAATCTGTTTACGTGTGATTTCTGCCTTCTCCAATTTTTTTCCATCCTCTATTCTACAGGACCACATTGTAAGTGCTGTACTTCTAAGTAAGCAAGATACATTTTTAACCCGTGAGGAGTACCACCAGCTTTTATATGCCTCTTGCTTACCTCCTGCTGGTAACGGTCTTCAACCTGATAGATTTGGCCAAAAGGTTTCTCTACTAACTTCTGTTGATGAGATTCGGCCCCTTCCTCCTGCTATTTGGAAACCGAAGCCATTGTGGACTGGAAAGCAGGTTTGTGTTATTATTATTTATTATCTTGTAAATTTAACTCAGACAAGGATTGTTCAGAAGCACTTAAACTATTTACATCTTTACTCGTCCATATACTCTAACATAATATTTTCTATAGGTCATAACTGCAATACTATGTCACATTACAAGTGGCCGTTCACCTTTTACTGTTGAGAAGGATGGACGAGTCCCAAAGGAGTTTTTTGCAAAAGGCAGCAAAGAATGTTCCCTTTATATTTACAACAACGAGTTCGTCCATGGGATGATTGACAAAGCTCAATTTGGGAAATATGGGTTGGTTCATATAGTCCATGAGCTGTACGGTGCAGACACTGCAGGCACTTTGCTATCTATATTTAGTCGTTTATTTACTACGTTTTTGCAGGTTAGGCTGCTGACCTGAGATCTGTTTGTTAGTACTATGCTTTTTAGTTTGAATTTCATCCTGGCTATGTATTGAAATGACAACATAACAATTTCAATGCTGTCAGATTCATGCATTTACTTGTGGTGTGGATGACCTTTTACTTAAACAAGAATCAGATATGGATAGGGAAGTAATGCTACAAAAGAGCGAAGCACAAAGTGAAGATGTCCATATCCGTTTTACTGGAACCAAGCATGGTGATACAGGTGTGTTTATCCAAATTGCTACTAAAATATGTGTAATTTTAGTGAAATGAAGTGTAATCCAATTATTCCTGTGCTGTTCTATAATTTATACCTGTCCAGCATTTTACAAATGTGGTTACCTAGCATTACTTATGTTTATATTTCTCACAACTGGTATATGTAATCCAATTGGTCAAAAGCCAAATATCTAGCCAGATATATGTATGTACATAACCAGCTTGATTAGGTGTCAACCTTTTAAGCCAAATATCTAGCCAGACATATGTAGGTACATTACTAGCTTGATTGGGCATGGACATTTGTATGTATGAATGTGAATGTGCAGCATTAAAAGCATGGGCTGAACTCTTGCGGAATTCCCTAGCAATTGTTAGTGGCTTTTAAGTTTTTTAATACATGTCTGAGTATCACCTAATCATTTTTAAATCTTTTTTAAAGGGGTAGATCCATTGCACTTGCATAGAGAGATTGAGAAACTTATCAGAAGTAATGGAGAATCTGCAACTATTCGGTTGGATAGGATGATGTCCAATTCCCTGAATGTTCTAACGTCAGAGGTTAATAAAGCGTTGTTTCCTACCGGACTTCAAAAGCCCTTTCCAAGAAACTGCCTCTCTCTAATGACGACAACCGGAGCTAAAGGTGGCTTGGTATGCTATTTTTGTTTTGTATCTCTTATGTATTCATTTTTGGTTGTTTTATTGGAAGCTGATGCGATCCGGATCTGATTTTAGGATAAAAATATGATATTAGTGGTTTTTTGGGGTGGATGACGGGATTTTTAGGTAAAGGTAGGATTTTAAGGGCTGGGAAAGAGATTTGGGGAAGAAAGGAGTTATATCTATTGATAGAGATAAAGGGGATACAAGATAGGTGGCGGCCTCGATTCGAGAGGAAGGCCGCTCTCCTAGCTTTGGATTCGAGATCAAAGCCTAAATCTCCACTAGATCTAAGGGACCTACCCTATTCTTATCAATACTCAACATACCCCCTAGCTAATCTTCCCCTTTATTTTTAATAAGACTCATATTCAGCCGCCACACCTAAATTAACATGATACACTGACCTAGGGGGTTTACCCAATAGTACAAATCTACCCAAATCTGCCCCTCAACCCACAAAATTACAAAAAACGTCCCCGTGTCCAGAAATTACATATTTGCCATTATTCACATAAACCCTAATCCTAACAGAAGCTTACTGAGGAAATAATGAAGCAGAAGGGATTAGAACCTAGGGTTTTGTGATGAGATTTGCACTCTCATGTTGAATGTAAGATCACTCAGGTGCCCTTCTTAACTGGCTGCAACCTAACCGGTAGGAAGTTCTTATCCACCCAATGTAAGCTAAGAGGAGTCTATTTTTGGTGAAAAGAGTACGATGAAAATTGTCAGCAATGGTCACAAATAAAACCCATGCTTCATCATCGCTATCTTCTCAAATAAATATCGACCAATTTGCCATTCATCGCAACAATCTTCAAAATCATATGTAGATCCAAAGAACAATTCTAATCTTGGGTTGTTCTTTGGATCTACATATGATTTTGAAGATTGTTGCGATGAATGCAAATTGGTCGATATTTATTTGAGAAGATAACAAAGTTGACGCTTGGGTTTTCTTTGTGACCATTGCTGACAATCTTCAGCGTACCCTTTTCACCAAAGATAGACATCTCTTCTTCGCTTGCATTGGGCGGATTAGTACTTTTTACTGGTTAGGTTGCAACAAGTTAAGAATGGCACCTGAGTGATCTTGTATTCAACATCTCTTATATAAACACTAGAACTTTCCCGTGCCCAAAGGGCACTGCGATTTGAGAGGGGGGCCCATGCCCAAATTTCTATTTTCAAATCTACCCCACAAATTTCCCCCCAAAACTTATCCCAGTCCTAGTTATCAAGCCCTTATCCTACTCATAAGCCCATTTGTCCTAGTCACGTGTCCTACTGGGACAAAATTCAAATTCTTCATCTAATATAGAATAGATTTGTACATAATAATTAACAGATGCCACAGCTTCATTTGATCATTTTAGGTATTAAATTTTTCCAGGTAACCTTGATCTTGAAACAGTTGGTATAACTTATCAGTGTGCTGTATATTGTACTGTATCTGCTCTCCATCTGTTGTGCTGTGTAGCATATACAAGTTCTCTTTCATATATATGACTGATTGTGCTTGTTTTGTTTTGTAGGTCAATATGACACAAATTTCTTCTTTGTTAGGGCAACAAGAGTTGGAGGGGAAGAGGGTCCCACGTATGGTCTCTGGAAAAACTTTACCATGCTTTCCTCCTTGGGATACTTCATGTCGGGCTGGAGGTTTTATTAGTGACCGCTTTTTGACTGGTCTCCGTCCTCAGGAGTATTATTTCCATTGCATGGCTGGTCGTGATGGGTATGGCGAACCGACATTGAAAAACTGTTTTTAAATATCCACCATTTGTTAATATTCTGCAGCTGATAATTTCCTCACATGATATACTGAATATTTGCTTAAATATTGTGTTTCTTTGGCTATTGTTCATCATATAAATGTGGTATTTCTTATATGATATCCTTGTATCCCTTGTTTGTCCTGAAATAAATCAAGTAGTTCTAAAACTCGAATGCATTTGTTGGTAATTGGAGCTACAATATCCCAATGTGATCAAATATATCAGAATTTGTGATTACCATTAGGATAGTGCAGCTAGGACACTCAGATTATAAAAATTTATACATATCACACACACATTCTTCCGTGGCTAGGTCAAACCACCCACTCCCCTTCTTTCGATGTCGGATGCGTTTAGTTTGTTCTTCATATTCTAAAACCTCAAACTACCAATTTTCAGGTGAACTACCAATTTTCAGGTGAACCCTAGGTATTTTGATTGTCCATTTAACTGTTGCTAAAAGTCCTATTACTAGGAAACTGGTAAACTTGTGACTGGTGGATGAACGTGCAACACTTCTTAGAATCACTTGAAAATTGGGTTTTGGGGTTTTAGAACATGAATATCAAATGAACAGTTCGGTTCAAAAGAAAAAATAAGGAGAGTTGGGGTTTGACGCTAGCCAATGAGGAAATTTTTTCTCTGGCTAGCTGATGCTCATTTTTGTCTTATATATATAGTCATAACCCGTGCCCGCGGGCACGGTTCATTTAAGATTTTCACCTGCGAAATCTTTGTTCCCAAACATTACTTACATAGTCAAATTTGTGCGGAACAATCAATTCGGCGTAGAATAATAAATTCGGTGAGGACGCCCTTGAGTCGGAACAACAAATTAGCGTAAAAAAATTTAGCGGGAGCCTTTGACGCGAAGGGTGGAAGTGCATAAGTGTGTGTATGTATGGTGTGGGTAAAAAGTGAAATGAGATGTTTTTTAGCAAAAAGGGGAAATATGTGGTATTCTGCGCAAATGTAGTGATTGTGGGGTTTGAAAATAAAAGGAAAAAAGTGGCGGTTTTTCCAAACACTCATATCAACCCTTCTTTTACCAAGATTAAATCCTAGCCATTCTTCTATCAACCTCTTTATACATCATCATGACATCAGCTTGTCCCAGTCAGCCCTAGAATTCAAAAACCTTTGTGTTTTAATATATAGAAATAAATAATGAGTATCATCTAGCCAATGAGGAAATCCCTATTTTGCTAACATCAAAACACATAATCCCCCCTTTTTTCCGACGATTGGGTTTGTTCATTTTGATCATCTTGTTCTAAAACTCTAAACCATCAATTTTCAAGTGAATTCAAGGGATTTTACTCGTTCAGTCACACATCACAAATTTAACGATTTCATAGTAATAAATTTTTTTGCAATTACTAGATGAATAAGTAAATCACCTTTAGGTTCGCCTGAAAATTGATGCTGTGATGTTTTAGAATATGAAAATATCTGATTGTCGAAAAAAATGGTAAGGGGTGTTTTATCGCTAACATAGGATGAAATTTTCTTATTGGTTAGCTGTTACTCATATTCCACACACACACATATATATGGAAACAAATATTGTGCTGTCAACAGGCAGCACAAGAAATTGCATACCCAGATGACACACAAAAGCAATTTTTCCGATGGGTTTGAAATTTTTTGAGGTTGTGCACAGTCTAAAATTCCAAATACACGTGAACCTTAGGGGAATTTGACACTTGATGCATTCATTACAAAAATTTCTATTTAGAAATCGTTCAATTTCCTACAATCGGATTGCTGGTCAAATAGTATTGGATTTTACTTATTTTTTGTTGATCATCCATGGTATGTAGAACATATCCAAAATATTTTTTAAAAAATAAACATAAATATAGCATATGCACATTGGGACGTGACATTTTCCTGCACTTATATTATATATACATTATTCTATATATATATGCGTGTGTGTTAATATATATGTTTCATGCGCTGACAACACCAAATACCCCCTCTTCCGTCTTGGGGTTTGGGGTTTAGAACATGAATATCAAATGAACGGTTAGGATCGAAGGAAAAAGTAATGAGAGTGAGGGTTTGACTCTAGCCAATGAGGAAATTTCCTCCCTGGCTAGCTGACGCTCATTTTTGTCTATATAGATAATAAGTATCGGCTAGCCAAGGAAGAATTCCTCGGTTAGCATCAAAAATATAATCCCCCTATTTTTAGACGATTGGCTCTGTTTACTTTGATCTTCATGTTCTAAAACTACAAACCAGCAGGTTTCAAGTGAACTTAATGGATTTTTCTCGTTTCATTCACACATCACAAATTTTACGGTTTTGTAGCAACAGAATTTTTTGTAATTGCTAATTGAACAAGTAAATCCCATTAGGTTCATTTGAAAATAGATAGTTTGATGTTTTAGAATATGAAGATAAAAATGAACGATCGTTGAAAAATAGTAAGATGTGATTTTTATCGCTAACTTAGGAAGAAATTTTCTCCTTGGTTGTTACACATATTCCCCACACATATATATGGAAACTAGATTGGGCTGTCAGCCCAGAAAATTCCCAGAAAATTTCATTCTCTGATGACAATAATTTTTTTTCATGTTTTTCGAATTTTTTTGAGTTGTGCACATTCTAAAATTCCAAATACGCGTAAGCTAAAATTCTATTATTCTGAAATCATTGAATTTTGCAACAATCAATTCGATGATCAAATAGCATTAGATTCACTTAAATTTGTTGTTTGTTGATCATGTGCGGTGTGTAGAACACATCCGGAATTTTTTTAAAAATAAAAATAAAAATAATATATACGCATTAGCACGGGAAATTTTCCTACATTGATAGTACTACATATGAGGTTAACATATATGTTTCTTGCGTTGACATCACCAAATACCATATCTCAAGTATTTGTTTGAACTTTTTTCTAGGTTTTGTACATTTAAAAACCCCAAAATCATATAGGAGATTTGTGATAGACCCCTTCGGGTCTATACCCACCGCACCCATGGGCCAAAGCCCATAGCCGCCGACCCCCTAGCCCATGCGCGCCCCTAACCAAGTAACCCTAATTTCTATTATTTATAGGGGCTAGCCGTTGCTTGTTTACGCATGCTTGATTATTGAGATTGTGTGACTTTATAGGTAGACGATTGCAGACGTCCTCCTTGGCGTCTTGGAAAGAGAATACACCTCTTTTGTATTCACTTATCTAGTTCTTGCTACTATTTCTCTATAAAAATTGCATCTTTTTGTTAGATCCTAACAATTTGGTTTCAGAGCGTGACGATCCATGGCGGCCGCGACGAGATCGAAGGTTAAATTCGAGGCGTTGGAGGAAAAGTTCATGGGGAAAATTGAATGGGTAAAAGAAATCGGTGGTGGAATCCGTCGAGCACATGAAGGCATGTCAAGCGAAGAACGACGAGCAATTTGCAAAGATCATCTCCCTCTTGACGGCTAAATTTCAAGGCGAAGGAAACCCTAATTCGACACCAAAGGCGGCAACTTTGAAAAAGGAAAAGGAAAAAGAAGAGATTTTTTACCCAAAACCAACCATATTTCGTGGAAGAATTGGACGAGGAAGAAGATGAAAGACCATGGAAGGTCGATTATTGCGAGGAGATGCGGCGAAAGGCAGTGGAGAGTCAAAGGGGGGCGGCGGCCCTAGCCGTCCCTTTTGGGAGTCGCGCGCCAGCGAGGAAGGGCGGCAGACCCCCCAAAACAGTCTGGGGGGCGGCCGCCGCGGGATGGGGGCGGGAGAGCCCCCTGCCTGCCGCAGGATTGGGGCGGGGGAGCCCCCTGCCTGCCGCGAGGTCCGGCAGGGCTGGCCAGGCCCTGCCGGACCTGCGCCATGAAAGGGAGACCCCTGGCAGCCGCCAGGGGGAGAGACGCACGGACAGCCTTTTGGGGGAGTTTTTGAGCCTGCGGGGCATCGATCAGCAGTGGATGATCATTCTTTCGGGGACGGACGCGGGAGAGACTATTATTACGACGGCGGGGGAGGCTACGAGGCTGATTTCGGCGATTATGCAGGCTGTGATGACTTCGATGGCCAGCGAGGTCACCGAGGGGACTATGGGGTCATGGAGTGCCACCTAAGCAGTACGAGACCCAGGATGCGAGGAGACAGCACTACCGTCCGCATTACCGTGTTGAGGGGAGGCCCGAGCAGGGGCACTTTGGAGGAAACTGCAGGATGCGGAAGCTGAAGATGCCGCTATTTACTGGGGAGGATCCACATGCCTGGTTGTTCACAGTAGAGAGGTACTTCACGGCGCACCACATGACCGAGGCACAGAAGCTGGAGGCGGCAGCCATTTGCAGGAGGGGAGAGCCTTAGGGTGGTTCCAATGGAAGGAGAGGAGGCATCAAATCCGATGTTGGGAAGAACTGAAGGACCTCGTATTGGAGAAGTTCAGAGATCCCCGTTTGGGGAATCTACACGAGCAGTTATATGCCCTCAGGCAGGAGCGGCCGGTGCGGGAGTACATCGAGAGATTTGAGACACTGGCAGGACGAGTACATGGTGTGTCAGACGAATCATTGGAGAGCACCTTCCTGAAGGAGCTGCGACCCAGCCTTCGAGCCGCAGTGAGTCCCTACAAGCCCATGGGGCTTTAGGGGGTCATAGAGATGGCACAGATGGTAGAGGACGCTCAGACAGAGGATATGAGAGTCAAGAGCGGCTACAATGGTCAGATACTGAGGGGCACCCCAACTGGAGCTGGAGGAGCAGGTACCACCACGGGGGCGGGCCAGACGAGCAGGGAGAAGACGGGGGAGAAGAGCAGCACCACCCCAGCTGGAGGGCAGTTCAGGAGGATGACTGACACTGAGATGAGAGAAAAGCGTCAGAAGGGCTTATGTTTCCGGTGTGATGAGAGGTTCACGCCAGGCCACAGATGCGCGGGGTGCAAGTTGCAGGTTCTGCTGCTGGAGGATGACGACATAGACGGGGACATCGAGGATGAGAGTGTTGAGCAGGTTGAGGAGCCCGAGGACCATCAGCTGGACATGGCAGAGGTCTCCCTTAACTCCGTGGTAAGGTTCACACCGAACCATACCATGAAGTTGAAGGGGGAGATCGGCGAGCAGGAGGTGACCGTGTTGATAGATAGTGGGACGACCCACAATTTCATCTCCAGGAGAGTGGTGGACCAACATGGACTGCAGTTGACCGACTGCGGGAGCTTCAGTGTGATGATGGACACGGAAAAGAAGGAGAGTAGTCGGGGTGTCTGCAGGGAGTTGGTGCTGACCTTGCAGGGGATATATATGATGGCGGACTTTTTGCATCTAGAATTGGGGAGCACTGATGTCATCCTGAAAATGACGTGGTTACAGACGCTGGGGGAGATGAAGGTGAACTGGAAGCCTC
>JAULAV010004596.1:0-12000 GCA_030789695.1 Scilla litardierei | reverse complement strand
TCGGCCGACCCGTTCAGACACGATTTCCATGTGTACTCGGCCGAGCGACGGAGACCACATCGGCCGAGTGACGATACCACGTCCGCCCGAGTGGCGCCCAGACGAAGGCCCTCAAAAAGATCGAAGTTACTGTTTTTCGGCCATCTGAGCTTCAGAAGACCCACTCGGCCGAGTGGCAAATCCCGTCCGCCCGAGTGAAGTGAAGCCATCGGCCGAGTGACGACAACTCACTCGGCCGAGCCACCCCCGAACTGAAGACCCCTGAAGCCCCCGACTTACTGGAAAATTGACAGGGTTTTCACTCGGCCGAGCGACTTTTGTCACTCGGCCGAGTGCGATGCGCAGCCTGTAGCGAAATTTACGGAAAACAGGCTGTGCAGGGGCATTTTGGTCAGGATTTTTAGACGATTTTTGGGGCTATTTAAGCTCTGTTTTTACCCTAGTTTAGGGAGCCACCTCCCAGATTTTTGCAGCTTTTTGAGTCTACTTTTTAGTTTTATTAATTGTGATTGGAGAAGAGAAAAACTTGGATTTTTGTTGGGTTGATTGAAGATCTACATTGGTTTGCACTTTTCTTCCCCAAAAACTCTATTTTTATTGTTTATATCATTGTTGTGATGAATTCCATTGTCTATTTCATTGCTAATTATTGTGCTATTGCTATGATTAGTGAGTAGTCTCCACGTCTTGGGGCGTGGGGATGAACCCTTCAAGCCCAATTTCGTATTTGTGTTGAATTGGTAGAAATTGAGCTAGGACTGTTATTAGGGATTAGATTGGGATCGAATTACTACGGATAGCTAGGTATTCACATCAATTGGGATTTGCAAGAGATTGGATCCCAATTCGATAGGAAGCCCTAGAAATCCGAATTGGGTTGGAGTCGGATTTTCGAAGTATCGGTTTGCAAGAGATTGGACCGATGCTAGGATCTCCGGTTGCAATTCCGTGCCGATACCCGTTTGCAAGAGATTGGACGGGTAGGAACTATCCTAATCTAGATTGTGGACCGAGTTTGCAAGAGATTGGGCTCGGTGCGCAATTGGACGATGATGTTGATCCTAATGCTAGCTTCCCTAGGCTAGGGTTTGCAAGAGATTGGACCCAAACCTAGGATAGCTATAGACCGGCAACAGCGCGAGAGCGTGAGCTTGGTTCCACATTTAGTTGCAACTAGTTCATCCAAATTCTCATCCTAGCGATTTCGATACCGGCGAACCACAATTGTGAAATACGGTGAGTAGTGGGGATTCCCCATTCCCTAGGCGTTCTCTATTTGATTTGATATTTCGCACTTTTGTCTGACGATTGTGACAGGATCACCCAAGGCAATTATCCCTCTAAATAGCCAGGTTGATTAGGAGCAAGCACGGTCATTCGTCCTCCCTGTGTTCGATACCCGCTCGCCGATACACCGTGCGCTTGCGGTAAAACTACAACCGTCGCCTCGGGACGTGTACGCCGGGGCGCGATCAAGTTTTTGGCGCCGTTGCCGGGGAGGCGATTGCGTTTGATTCTTTTTCACCTTAGCTATTTCTTTCTTTTATTTTCTTTTTATTTTATTTCTTTTACCATTATTATTTCCTTTGCTATTCTTACCTAACCCTTCCACGGTGCTAATCATCTCTTTGAAACTCTGTTTTCCCTGTGCATGTACACGAGATCTACGGCGGACCCCGAAGCCTTATTATTCGATCCCGAGATCGAACGTACCGCGCGGAGACTCAGAGCGGAAAGGAGACAATATCCGGAAGGGCGGTTTATGACCAACCGGGAAACTCCCGAAGAATTGGCGGCGAGAATGGCGAGAATAATTTCTATTCGCGATAGGCTTCGGCCTAAAACCTCTTCTACTACGTCATCCATCGCCGTGCCGGAGTTGGCGGCCGACAAGAACTTCGAGCTAAAGACGGGATTGGTGGTTTTGATGCAACAAGACCCATTTCATGGGAACGCTCACGAGAACCCCCACTACCACATCCAATCATTCTTGTCGAAGTGCGCCACTTTCCAAATGCCGGGGGTCCCGATCGATGCCATCAGACTGCGCCTCTTCCCCTTCACGCTAAAGGACAAAGCACTCTATTGGCTGAGGACGCAAGCTGACGGAGTTTTCACCTCTTGGGACGGGTTGGCGGATGCATTCATTGATAAATTCTATCCACCATCCAAGACGGTGAAGATCCGGAGCGCTCTCATGTCCTTCAAGCAAGGACCACATGAGACGCTCTATGAAGCTTGGGAGCGATTTAAGGATTTGCAGCACCAGTGCCCGCACCACAGTATAGAAGATTGGGAGTTAGTGCATAGCTTCTACAACGGTCTCCAACCAGGGACCAAACAAATTATTGATGCCGCGGCGAATGGTGCAATCTTGTCAAAGACTCCTGAGGAAGCTACGGCCCTAATTGAGGAGATGGCCTCTAATAACCAACAATGGGGCGATGAGCGAGGACACTCTACGTCCTCCTTAAAGCCGACTAGCATCTACGAGGCAAAGGCCGTAGCGGAGCTTACGAGCAAATTTGATTCTCTCCACAAGGTGGTGGAGAGATTGGAGAAATTCATCACGGAGCCCCAAGGAAGCCCTTCCACCTCCGCGCCGGCAAGCCAAATGAGTGATTGGCAAGACCAATCTCAAGCCATGTATTCGGGAGGAGAGCAAGGAGAAGGATCCTTGGAGCAAGTGCAATATGTTGCGGGGAACCAAGGTTATTGGTCCAATCCGGCCGCAAGAAATCACCCGGGATTCTCCTACGCCAACAATGAAGGAGCTTTGAACCCGCCACAACAACCGCCTAATCAAGCTCGACCACCACCACCCCAACAACAATACTATCCGCCGAGGGGACCTACACAACAAAACTTCCAACCAAAGCAACAAGTCCCACCTTATAGGCCTCCCGGATACAACCAAGGGTGGAGGAATCAAAACCAAAACCCTCCACAAGCTCCACAACGATCCGATTTCGAAACTAGAGTGGAGGCGTTCATGGTCGAGCAAAATAAGGTGAATGCTACTTTGAAGGCGGGGCAAGATTCTCTCAATACCGTAGTGGCTCAAATTTCGGAGCAATTAGCGTTGCTCAACCGGAACACTCAAAGATTGCCGGTGCAACCGGAGCAAAACCCACGGGGCAACACGGGCCACATCAACGCCGTAGTTGCCGTCACAACTAGAGGCGGGAAGGACACCACCCCCACCATGATTCCTATTGAGGAGGCCGTGGAGGAAAGTTTGGAGCCGGTTGAGCCGGTAATTGAGATTGAAAAGGAGAAGGAGCCACAAGACAAGGAGAAATCTAGGGCGGAGCTATTAATTGAGGAGAGGCGCTTCATGCCACCGGTCCCATTCCCCCAAAGACTAGCGAAAGCGAAAATGGAGAAAAGGCTAGCGAAATTCCTCGAGTATCTAAGAGGAGTTAGCCTAAATATTCCCTTCCTTGACGCCATCATCGAGATCCCCACATATGCCAAATTCTTGAAGGACTTGATTTCGGGGAGAAAGAGGAAGGAGAAGATCATGCTAGCCGAGGAGGGCTCTTGGTTCACCAAGAGAGAAAAGGAGCCGACAAAATTTAAAGATCCGGGGAGTTTTCGGATTCCTTGCACTTTGGGCGGCGTGCCTCTTCAAAAGGCGTTGGTCGATCTTGGGGCTAGTGTGAGTCTCATGCCCCTCTCCATGTTCTTAAAGCTTAACACCGGGACAAAGTTGAAACCCACCGACATGCGCATTCAATTAGCCGATGGACGGATAACAAGGCCGGTGGGGATTGCCGAAGACATCCCACTTCAAGTCCCGGGTGGAATATGCTTGCCATGTGACTTCGTCATCATGGACATTAAGGAGGAGGGAGACACCTCATTGATACTTGGGCGCCCATTCCTCGCCACCGCCGGAGTCATTGTCGACGTGCGCGAAGGTACCTTAACCTTGAACGTCGGAAACATTGAGGTGGAGCTCCACATTCCTAAGGCTATGAAGCATATGCCTTATCACGAGGAACTCGATTACATGGACCTCCTTGATGAGGTGATAGAGGAGGCGATTCCTCACTCAATTGGTGCCCTTTTTGATGAAGAATTTGATGAAGGCCCGGATTTAGGCCGAGATGAAAAGATTGAAGACGATCCCCCCGACTTCTCCGCTGATGAAGATGAAGGCGACGCTGATGTTGCAAGGATTCGAGAGCTCTGCAAGCTCTCGAAATCAAAATCCCCAAAGAAAGCTCCGCCGGTACGGAAATCGGCATCGTCGGTTAAGCCGTTGACCGGGGCAAATGCTAGCTTGGGGGAGCCTCCCCCCAACACCATTCGGGACAAGAGACCTCCGAGGGAGACCGCTACGCCGCCACGTCCAAATCCAAGCGCGCTCCCCGGGAAGTTTGACGGGTGCATATCATATTCACCCAACATCCCGCATTGATTGAAAATTATAGGGGGTCGAGCTCACGACCTAAAACGAGCGCTTGTCGGGAGGCAACCCGACGGTTTTTGACTTATTTTTACTTTTTCTTTATTTTTGTTTTAGAAATTTTTAGTGTTTTGAGTCACCCGACCAAAATTTTGTGATAACGGGTCCTATTTTTCTTGACAGGAGAGAAGATAGGTAGATCATCATGAGGAGGATGAACGAGACGATGAGGAGCGCCCCAAGAAGGCGTTCGACGCTCAGGAGGAGCATGAAATCGACTGGAGGAAGAAAGACGGAGTTTAGAGCCTAAACGAAGACAAACAGCAGAATGCAAGGCTCACTCGGCCGAGTATACTAGTCACTCGGCCGAGTACAGAAGTTTGTCCGGCCGAGCCGCTCACGAACGAGGGAAGTCTGCTGTACCCAACTCTCTGTCTATTTTTCTCATTTCATTATAACTGCTACTCGGCCGAGTATATATATTCACTCGGCCGAGTGAAACGGATACCCTCCTAGGGCGAGTTATGCCGAGTAGCTTGAGTCACTCGGCCGAATGGACTTACTCCACTCGGCCGAGCATGGCAAAGCCACTCGGCCGAAGCGATATCGGGGAGAAATTTTTATTTGCCTCGCTCGGCCGAGTGAGTAAAGTCACTCGGCCGAGTCGTAACTTTTTAATATAAAGCCAAGGGGGGGGGGGCGCAGTTTTCGAAAACGAAAAAACCCCTTCGCCCGCGCCCCCTCAGCTTCCCCTCGCCCGATCTCGCCTCGCCCAACAGCCACTCGCCCGCGCGCGCCGCCGCTCGGCCTGCCGTCGCCGGCCGACCATCGCCGGACCCCGCCCGAGTCGCCGCCGGCAGCCCCGCCTCCGATCACCTCCGGTTCGCTTATTTTCATCGTTTTCTCCTCTCCTCGTGTATTTTTTGAGGATCCATGTGCTAAACGCCCCCCTAACCCAAATCAATTCCCATATCTATCTGTTATACCCCTATTGCTCCATACATTTTGATTATTACTCGCTGATATCGCTTTTCCATGCGCAGGTTGCTTTTTGGAGCTTAGGGGAACTCAGGGGAGCTTCTACGGGCTGTTTTGGACTTCGTGGAGGCGCGGACTTCGCACGCTTCCACTGCTTAGCACTCGCGGCGTGTTTGGGTAAACTCTTTCCACTCTTTGTGCACACGCCGCACTTTTCACTTTTCGGCGCGCACTCGGGGCAGATATGCCGCCCCGGACACGGCCGCGGTCGAAGAGAGCTTCCGCCAAGCGGAAGCGGTCGGATGATGCCGGCCCCTCCCACGAGTTGGAGGACTCTCCTCCACCGTCCCCCACACACACCGCACACCCAGCACAGCCTGCAGGCCCCGCACACCCCGCACAGCCTGCAGTGCACCCACAGCCCGCACAGCCTCTCCCTGCCGATCCACAGCCACCACCACCGGCTCCACTGGTCGGGCCGCTCGGGATTACGTTCCGAGACGACGCACACCGTGCCGTCTTCGAGCGTATCTCCCAGCGCTCGATCGTACCCTCCAGGTTTGCACACCTCGCTGACCTTGGACGCCTGGGGGTACTTGAGGTGATACTCACGTTGTACGACAACGTGGGTTGGCGCGACTTCCTTCAAGTGTCGGCGGATACTTTTACCCGCCCGACACTTGAGGTTTTGAGTTCGATCGCCCGGACCGATGAGGGATGCTCATTCCGGTTCATGGATCGAGAGTGCCAGGTCACTCTCGATATGATGAGAGCATTTTTCTCATGGCCCGCCGTCCCCGGAGCCGATCGCGGTTACGGCCCTAACCACATCCCCCCACCTTCTTTCGACGCCGGCGCCTTCTGGGCCCGGATCACAGGCCACCACGCTGCCTTTGACCCTAGTAGGGCCAAGGCCTCGGCCATAGTCCACCCCTGCCTACGCATTGCCCAGCGCCTCATGGCGACTACCTTTTTGGCCAGATATGAGCCGGGCACGATGTCTACGCCAGAGCTTTACATGCTCTACGCGATGACACGTCCCAGAGCTCTGTCTAGGGATGGACTCGAGCTTGTCCCCGCCGTCGTGATCGACATTGCGGCTTGGTTTCTAGACCGTATCATTGTGTCGGTGGGCGCTCGCTCACCGATATGCTGCGGCGGTCTGATCACCTTGCTTACCATGATGACCGGCGAGGACCTACCCGACGACCTGCGACGCGTTCCGGGCCCCACTTCCTTGTCGATAGACGTTATGGCCCGGATGAAGATGCTGCGTCCGCATGGTGAGCGTCACTGGGTCTAGTTGCACGGCCCCTATGGGGCCGATTACATGATTCTCCCGAGCCCTGCTCGGACTCTGATTGCACCAGCCCACGTTGACTGGATTCCGGCGATGGATGTCCTCATCCCCGCCGCCTACGTGCTCGAGGCCGAGGAGGCCGAGCAGGCCCACGCTGCCCACGCTGCCCAGGCTGCTCCCGCAGACCCTGCTGCCCACCCCGTCGACCCTGTGGCCTCTCAGCATGTTCCTGACATTTCCACTGCTCTTGACACTTCTGTCCCCACCTCTGCCTGTGTCGAGAGTACTTTTGCTGAGCCCACTTCCACCACTGTCACCACTTCCGAGGCTGTCCCCACCACTCCCGCTGCCACCTCCGGCCCTCTGTCCGTGGAGCCCCTTTGCTCCGCTCTCCCCCAGCGCCCGCAGACCTTTGTTGAGAGTGGAGAGCCCTCGTTCACTGCGGTCGTGGAGACCATGGTTAGCATGATCTCCGCTGGGGTTACACCTTTTGGACCGCACACTTCTGCCCCAGCGGGAGATTCCTCTGTCTCCACTGCCACCGTTTTCTCCGAGAGTGTCATGGCGTCTGTCCACACTTCTGTGCCACAGACCTCTTTGGCCACCTCGTTGCCTCTTTTGCACGCTTCCTTTGCTGCCGCCGCCTCCACTTCTCGCCAGCCGGTGTCCCGGCCTCACACCGAGGCCAGGCCCACTTTTCCAGGCGCGGCACCTTTTGTCCCATTCCCTGCTGAGCCCGTTACATACTCCACACGCGTACGCCAGCCTCGCCCTGCGCAGCCTAGACCGGTGCGTCCCTCTGCACCACCCCCGCCCGACACTACACTGCAGAGCATACGTGCTCTTGAGTTGGCGGTGAGCGGTCTTAGAGGAGACCTTAGGACCCTGTCCTCCACCGTCTCTGCGATGGCTGGACGCTTCGACCTGATACCCCAGATCCACTACTGCCTTACACAGGTGCTGGAGCGTCTCCCTCGCGTACCCCAGCCCACCCAGCAGGTCCCCACACACACTTCCACACACACTAGACCTGCTTCCGCTTCCACCCCAGCTCAGCAGCCCACACCACCACCACCACCACCTCCGCCTCAGGACGGAGACGGCGCGGCACCGCCTTCTTAGGCACTCTTGATGCCTTTATCCATTCCTGTCGTTGTGCTGCCCGTCTCTGCTGGGTCCTGATGCACTTTTGTCCACCCCCCCTCCCCTCACTTTTTTGTGATTCTCATTTGCCGTCTCTTTATATATCTTTTTTAGGAGAGAGGGAGAGCTTTTGGTGACCCATTTATACTCGTATCACTCATATCTGTGCATGCATCATATCCGCATCATATTTTCGTTTATTTATTTTTCGTTTTATTATCTTTTTTCTTTCCATCATGCATGCATCCTCACTTGCCCCTCTCATTACCTGTCTCTCTGTGTGCCACACTTTGCACATTGAGGACACTGTGTACTTTAGCTTGGGGGAGTGAGTTCTCACGTTCTTTTTCGATTTGCCACCTTTATTTTTAGTTTTTTTTCACACCGTTTTTCACTTTTGCACTTATTTTTCATTTATCTTGCCATGCATCACGTTTTTCCTATTTTCCTGTGTGCCGCATTGCATAGTTCCATTTTTCCTTTTATCTTTACTTCGTTTCTTTTTTTTCATCTCATGCTAGAGATGAATTTTCTGTGATGATGTCTACGTGGAGTTAGCTTATTCTATATGCATGCTATATTTGTCGTGTCTTAGATTTCATTTCTGATATCATATGCTATGACTTGCTTTACATTTAGAAATAGTAACCCACACTTTTTCCTCATGAAAATGGATGAAATTTTATTATTAGCTGAGCCTGAATATTCATATGTATGCTATCACAGAAAACACACCAAGATTCACGCATTGAATGCCTATATCTGGAGTACTGACTTCTTTTCCTTTATCACTTCTATATGCATGAATTGTACACTTCACTTCCGGACGATTGAATGATGATTAGCTAAGATATATCTGGATTAGTTAGCTTTTTTGTGATCGAAACTGAGTAGATTAGATTACCCTGCTGAAGTTGTCGTGCATGTCTTATAGAGTGAGCCGAGAGTTATATTTATTTCTTTCTCCACAAATCTTGAACATCACTTCTCTACTTTTAAAATCATTGGTGAATCTCCCCTTAGTGATTCTATTTTATGGCATTTCCCCCGCTATTAATTCCTAGCTCCAAATCTCTTATTTCAAAAACAAAAAAAAAGAGAGAGAAGAGAAGAATAAAAGAGAGAAAAACATTCTTGTATATCATTACCTCTCTCTGAGTTGGGATCATTGTATATATGTTGCTTATTGCAAAAGAAAAAAAAAAGAGAAAAGAAAAGAGGAAAAATCCTCAATAAAAGATCCCATCTCGCTTACTTTCTTTCTTCTTTCCCTTCTTTGCCTTTGGAGCTATATAAAAATGGGGATGTAAATATTTTTGTGCCACCACGCTTATAGATAAGCTTGGGGGAGGAGATCCATTGATGTGTGAGAGAGCGACTACTTGACATTGCACGACAACCTAGGCTAAGTAATATTCTATACTCGGTGAGATTGTTTCTAGCTTTACGAAACCCAGAAATCTAAGCCTAGCATTCATTTCATGAAATCCATACTTTTCTATTCTCTCTATTCTATGATGTGATACTCTTATACTCCAGATAGAAAGCGTTCAATTGAAAAGTGTGTGATCTGAGATTTGTATACCGCTTTAGATGATCCAGGCGATGTTAATTTTAAAATCATTCCGTTTTTCATGATTATACCGTTGTTCGTGGGTTTTCTATTTTCTACTTGCACTATTCTACTATGATATCAAAATGAGATTCTTTGACATGTATTTCTCACTCGGTGCATGCTATAAGAGTAGGTGAAACCCACGTCCTGAGAAAATGATCTAGCATCCTATCTTTCTTTCTTTCTTTCTTTATTTTCGTTTGGTTTTCATTCTTCTTCGTTTTTCATTTTTTTCGTTTTTCGCCGTTTTCGTTTTCCGAATCCACCGGGTTCGCTTTTTACTTATCTTCCTCGAGGACGAGTAAGAGGCAAGCTTGGGGGATTTTGATCACTCCTTATTTTACACCTTTTTCCGCATGTTTGCATGCCATTTAGATCGCCCAAATCATGTTTTTCACGATATATCGACGATATTGCGATGCTTTTCACGCTTTGTTGTTTTTGTCGCATTTCAGGCGATTTGGCGCGATTTGGAGTGATCATGAGATGCGCTCACGATAGACGGCCACCGACGACCTCCCCGAGGGGTATTTTGCTATTGGAGAGGAGCGGAAGAAGAATGGACGTCGCCGGAGCGACGAGGAGGCCAAAACGACCAGTTTGGGCATTTTTTGTGTCCCACTCGGCCGAGTGGAGGAGCCACTCGGCCGACCAGCGAGACACTGCTCGGCCGACCCGTTCAGACACGATTTCCATGTGTACTCGGCCGAGCGACGGAGACCACATCGGCCGAGTGACGATACCACGTCCGCCCGAGTGGCGCCCAGACGAAGGCCCTCAAAAAGATCGAAGTTACTGTTTTTCGGCCATCTGAGCTTCAGAAGACCCACTCGGCCGAGTGGCAAATCCCGTCCGCCCGAGTGAAGTGAAGCCATCGGCCGAGTGACGACAACTCACTCGGCCGAGCCGCCCCCGAACTGAAGACCCCTGAAGCCCCCGACTTACTGGAAAATTGACAGGGTTTTCACTCGGCCGAGCGACTTTTGTCACTCGGCCGAGTGCGATGCGCAGCCTGTAGCGAAATTTGCGGAAAACAGGCTGTGCAGGGGCATTTTGGTCAGGATTTTTAGACGATTTTTGGGGCTATTTAAGCTCTGTTTTTACCCTAGTTTAGGGAGCCACCTCCCAGATTTTTGCAGCTTTTTGAGTCTACTTTTTAGTTTTATTAATTGTGATTGGAGAAGAGAAAAACTTGGATTTTTGTTGGGTTGATTGAAGATCTACATTGGTTTGCACTTTTCTTCCCCAAAAACTCTATTTTTATTGTTTATATCATTGTTGTGATGAATTCCATTGTCTATTTCATTGCTAATTATTGTGCTATTGCTATGATTAGTGAGTAGTCTCCACGTCTTGGGGCGTGGGGATGAACCCTACAAGCCCAATTTCGTATTTGTGTTGAATTGGTAGAAATTGAGCTAGGACTGTTATTAGGGATTAGATTGGGATCGAATTACTACGGATAGCTAGGTATTCACATCAATTGGGATTTGCAAGAGATTGGATCCCAATTCGATAGGAAGCCCTAGAAATCCGAATTGGGTTGGAGTCGGATTTTCGAAGTATCGGTTTGCAAGAGATTGGACCGATGCTAGGATCTCCGGTTGCAATTCCGTGCCGATACCCGTTTGCAAGAGATTGGACGGGTAGGAACTATCCTAATCTAGATTGTAGACCGAGTTTGCAAGAGATTGGGCTCGGTGCGCAATTGGACGATGATGTTGATCCTAATGCTAGCTTCCCTAGGCTAGGGTTTGCAAGAGATTGGACCCAAACCTAGGATAGCTATAGACCGGCAACAGCGCGAGAGCGTGAGCTTGGTTCCACATTTAGTTGCAACTAGTTCATCCAAATTCTCATCCTAGCGATTTCGATACCGGCGAACCACAATTGTGAAATACGGTGAGTAGTGGGGATTCCCCATTCCCTAGGCGTTCTCTATTTGATTTGATATTTCGCACTTTTGTCTGACGATTGTGACAGGATCGCCCAAGGCAATTTTCCCTCTAAATAGCCAGGTTGATTAGGAGCAAGCACGGTCATTCGTCCTCCCTGTGTTCGATACCCGCTCGCCGCTACACCGTGCGCTTGCGGTAAAACTACAACCGTCGCCTCGGGACGTGTACGCCGGGGCGCGATCATTAGCCATAACAAATTTGCTGAACGCGCACACCGGGTCAAAGTGAACATCTGGCGATACTTGTTGTGCGCTTTGAGCAAATTTTTAAACCATTAAAAATTTGCTCACCGTGCACAACGGCCAAAATATAAATTTTGCCAGCTCACTTGCCACTGGTCATACATTCTTGGGAAAATCATATGTCTGGTATCAATCAGCTGTAGATTCAGGAGCAGTATTTTCTTATTCACGAGCACCCTTCTGTAGCTTGACGGGGTCTTCGATGTAGCCACACAGTTAATATGGTACTGCAGCAGTCACATCCTCATTGACTCATCTGCGTTGTGCGCATTGAGCAATTCCCATTTTCCATGCGTTTTGCGCGAGGATCAATTATAATAGTTTCTCTCTTCTGTATTATTTAGCCCGGG
>JAULAV010004595.1:0-31106 GCA_030789695.1 Scilla litardierei | reverse complement strand
CGACATCACCAACGAGTTGGAGGCTCTTGGAAAAACCTACACCCAAAAGGAGAAAGTCTCAAAGATCATTGATGGACTTCCTTCTTGTTGGGAAAAGCGTACCTTCTCCATCGAGGAAGGTAAGGAAATGAGTAAGTATACCGTCATTCAACTAATGGGTACCTTGATGTCTTATGAGGTACGCAAGGATAGCAAACTAAAGTTGCAGGACAAGATGAAGTCTTACTTGAAGAAAGACGAGCCAAAGAAAAAGGCGATTGCGTTCAAGGCCGCTCCATCTACATCTACATCTACCGATGATGAAGAATCGGAAGAAGAATTGGACTTGGAATCCATTGCCCTCATGGCAAAGAAGTTCAACCGATTCTTTCGGAAAGGTAATTTCAAGAACAAATCTAAGTTTAGTTCTTCTAACGCCTCCGCTCCTTTGTGTTTCAAATGCAACAAGCCAGGACACATGAAAGCAGGTTGTCTTCAAAACAAACACACGGAGAATAGGAAGGCGCCAAAGTTCGACAAGTCTAAGAAGTCAAGAAAGGGTACAAGCAAGGGCTTATCGGCACTTTCACCGATTCCGACGAGGACTCCTCAAGTGGAGAGTCGGATGATGAACATGTGGAGCAAGCACACATGTGCTTCATGGCTAGAGAGGAGCATGATCAAGAATCTTCCTCCGATGATAGCGAGGACGAAGGCGATGAGGTAACTATGGACGACCTTAGATTAGCTAACGAGCAAATTTGGTCTAAATATTCTAAATTAGTAAATAGATATACTAAGACCAAAGATGAGTTAGTTAGTCTTCAAACCTCGCCTAAACCTATCGTCATCAACAACGACACCGTTGTTGAAGACTTGAGAAATGAGATTGTAAATCTCAAATCTCAACTTGAGCATGTTCATATTGAGGATTCGGAGGAACACAAGATAGCGGATTTGACTTCTCAAAACTCAACTTTGAGTATTGAGAATGAGAATCTTAAATCTCGTGTTTATGTGCTCACATCGCAAGTATCCACTTTGGATGCCTCTATGCGTTCTCTCACCAAGAAATATGAGTGCACATTAGGCCGAATTAATAAATTCAATAAGGGTAAGGATCATTTGGATAAAATCCTAAATGACTTACTTCCGGCCAATCACCACATTGGCTTGGGGTATAAGATGTGAAATTCATCCAAATCATCTACTACCTTTGTTAGGCCAACTTCCGATGCATCAACGAGTGGGAGCAAACACTCTATTGGTAGTTCATCTACCAATGGTGCTTCCACTTCGTACACACCCTTGTTTGGAAAGAAACCCACTTTGGGTGGACCTCCAAAGAAGGGTCATGCATTTATGTACACCAATACCATGCCACGTAGGAACACACATCCTACTCCACATGTTCACACATATGATGATTTTTATGCACCACATCCACGGGCACGTGCACACCAAGTGAGACACCCTCACGCACGTGTTCCTCCACATGCATATGTTCATCCACACCATCATATGAACAATTATCATCATGCACCATTTCATCATGTGCCATTTGCCTATCCACGACATGCATCACGTAGAAATCAACAATGCATGCATGCTCCCAATAGGAATAGGGCTCCCAAAATCTTCACTATTTGGAGCCCGAAGGACACAAATATGCATGAAAAACAAGTTTACATGAATTCTTATTTCATGAATGTAGTGCATAATGATGATTATGTGGGGAAGTCTAAGTCCAATTGGACTTGGCTTCCAAAGGTCTAATCTTTAGGACCCAATGACCTTGGGTACCATGGAATGATATGTTTATCTTTAGGTACTTAAGAAAAAGAAACGGAGCAACAAATCCAAATTTGGCTCCAAGAATAATTGGATACTCGATAGCGGGTGTTCAAAACACATGACGGGTGATGCTCAATTGCTCTCCAGAGTGGTGCCCATTGCAAATGGGAACCGAGTTGTCTTTGGAGGCAACGAGAGCGGAACCATCATTGGTGTTGGTAAAGTTGGTAATCCTTCTAAACCACTAATAAGTGATGTTTACCTTTTTAAATGATTAAACTACAATCTTATTTCAATAAGCCAACTTTGTGACAAAGGTTACAAAGTTAGCTTTGCGAAAGGAATGTGCCATATTTTGAATAAAAATACTAATGATGTATTATTCTCTGGCACACGCCATAAGGATATCTATATATTAGATCTTCCAAAATCACATGAACAATGTCATATTGCCAACACAAGTGAACAACACTTATGGCACCGACGTTTTGGTCATGTGAACTTTGGAACACTTTTTAAGCTTTCCAAGTTAAATTCTATTAAAGGATTTCCTAAGCTTGTCTTTCAAAAGAAAAGCTTTTGTGACTCGTGTCAACGAGGCAAGCTTCCTAAATCGTCTTTTAAACCTAAGAAAAGCATTTCATCTAAGCGGCCTCTAGAGCTTTTGCATCTAGATCTTTTTGGGCCAACTAGAGTTGCTTCATTAGGAAATGCACGATATGAACTTGTCATCGTTGATGAATTTTCTAGATTTACTTGGGTATTTTCCTTAAGTAATAAAAATGATGCTTTTGAAAACTTCACAATATTTGTTAAGAAAGTACAAAATCTCATTGGAACCACCATTATCACTATTCGTAGTGATCATGGAGGGGAATTTGAGAATGAGTCTTTCTCAAATTTTTGTGATGAAGTTGGTATTACTCACACCTTTTCTTTCCCTCGTGCACCCCCTCAAAATGGTGTTGTTGAGAGGAAGAATAGGACGCTAGTGGAATGTGCTCGCACTATGCTTGATGATAGCCAACTTGGCCATCAATTTTGGGCGGAAGCGGTACATACCGCTTGCTACGTGTTTAATAGAATACTTTTGAGGCCCGGCACCAAACAAACTTGTTATGAATTGTTGTTTGGTAGATTGCCTCAAGTTAAAACATTTTTGAGTTTTTGGCGCAAAATGTTTTATTAAAAACACATATGGTAGTTTGGACAAATTTGATCCAAGATCCGATGAGGGGATATTTGTTGGATATTCCTCCCGTAGCAAAGCCTACCGGATATACAACAAACGAACCTCAACGATCGAGGAATCTCTTCATGTTTCATTTAATGAAGGTTTTGTCCCTACTAGAATTACTAATGATGATGACTCCATGGATGTCTTATGTGATTCTATTGGTAATTCTAATTCTATTGATTCTATTGATACTAACCCTACTAATGAATCTTTTGAGAATGTTCCTAGTGATCAGGGACTTCCCAAACGGCTTCATACAGTTCGTGACCATCCCCATGAGTAAGTCATTGGCAACATACTTGATAGTGTCAAGATGAGATCTCAAGTCAACTACTTCGCTCATTGTGCCTTTGCCTCCTCAATAGAGCCAAAGAATATTAACGAAGCATGCGAAGATAGTGCTTGGATCCTTGCCATGGAGGAGGAACTCATTCAATTTGAGAGGAATGAGGTTTGGGAACTTGTTCCATTGCCTTCGAAGAACCACACCGTTATAGGAACGAAGTGGATTTTCAAGAACAAGACCGACGAAAACCAAATCGTCGTCCGGAACAAAGCTCGGTTAGTAGCTCAAGGCTACCTGCAAGAGGAAGGTATAGACTTCGAAGAATCCTTTGCTCCGGTAGCTAGATTAGAATCTATTAGATTATTGTTATCTTTTGCATGCCATAAAGATTTTAAACTCTTTCAAATGGATGTAAAAAGTGCGTTTTTAAACGGAGATGTTGTTGAGGAAGTTTATGTTTCTCAACCTCCGGGTTTTTATAAATGAAAAATTTCCAAATCACGTTTTCAAACTTAAGAAAGTACTTTACGGTTTGAGACAAGCTCCTCGAGCTTGGTATGACTGTGTAAAGAATTTTCTTTTAGATTTGGGTTTTAAAATGGGTGAAGTTGATTCTACATTATTTGTTAAGTATTCGAATAATGATATTATTTTAGTTCAAATTTATGTTGATGATATCATTTTCGGTGCTACTAACTTCACTCTTTGTGAAGATTTTTCTAATGTTATGAAGGATCAATTTGAGATGAGCCACACGGGTGAGCTCAAATATTTCTTAGGTCTCCAAATTCGCCAAATGAACGATGCAATCTTCATCCACCAAACCAAGTACACGGTGGAGTTGCTAAAGCGATTTGGAATGGAGAATGCCTCCGGGAAGAAGACTCCAATGAGCACGACTACACATCTTGATAAGGATTCAGGCGGTAAAGATGTAGACATTCGTCTATATCGAGGTATGATAGGTAGTTTATTATATCTCACTGCTAGTAGGCCCGATATTATGTTTGCCGTATGTGTATATGCTCGTTATCAGTCTCAACCTAAGGAATCTCACTTAGTAGAGGTAAAACGTATTTTCCGTTATTTAAGTTACACTCTCGACTACGGATTATATTATCCAAAGTCTAGCACATATGAGTTAATCTCATATAGTGATGCAGATTATGCGGGATGCAAATCCGACAGGAAAAGTACTAGTGGAACTTGCCATTTTATAGGAAATTCTCTTATCTCTTGGTTTTCCAAGAAGCAGAATTCTGTATCACTTTCAACCACCGAGGCGGAATATATTGTCGCCGGTGCCGCGTGTGCTCAGGTTCTTTGGATGAGACACACTCTTAAAGACTTTGGTATAAACTGTGATACTTGCCCTATCATGGTGGACAACCAAAATGCAATATGTCTCTCTAAGAATCCGATACACCATTCCCGTTCTAAACACATAGATATCCGTCACCATTTCTTAGATGATCATGTTGCTAAAAAGGACATCATTTTAGTGTACGTTGAAACCCAGAAGCAAATCGCCGATATTTTCACGAAACCACTCAAGGAAGACTCCTTTGTGCGGTTGCGTCGAGAATTGGGGATTATGGGTGAATCTGAGCTTTAGGATTCATATTTTCAATCATCTTGCATGATATTAAATTTCTTTATATATGCTCATGCTAGATTAGTTGAGATTTTCTAGATTTTTGGTTAAATTTTCGGAATTTATACTCGATTTATTAATGAACGTCAAATTTAAGATTTTCGATGTTTAATGGGATAGTATAATGATGTACGAGAGTATTTCGATGTATCGTCCAAGTGCGATTAGGAGAGAACTCAAAATTTCCAATTTTCAAATTTTTGGACTCTCTTAGTCAGTCCAAGTTCATTGGCCGACCGACTAGATTCAGTTCTAGTCAGTCAGTGAATGAACTCAGACCGACTAACTCTTGCTCAAAATTTGGCTTCAGTTACTGTTTGCACTTAGTCGGTTCATGTTCATTGGCTGACCGACTAGATTGCAATCTAGTGGTCAGCTCTTGAACTGTGACCGACTAAATGCTCAGGGGCTGCTTTAGACTTTTCACATTTCGATCGATTTATTCTTGCCCGCACCGATTAGAATTCATTCTAATCGGTGAAAGCTTGTCTCTCTCAGCCCAAAACCCCGAAACCCCTTCATCTCCTCCATCGATTCCGTCGATTGCCGGCTGTTTCCGGCCATCTCCGCCGTTGGCCGTCGATCCCTAGCCGAGATCTCCCTCCATCTTCGTTCTAGGGTAACTCTCTCTCTCATTTTAGGGCTAGGTTTATTTGATTTCCGTCGTTTGTTCTTAGGGTTTGTTCTTAGGGTTTCGACCTAGGGTTTATGTTAGGGTTTTTAGATTTCGATTCCTACTTTGATTGCGTGTTTCTCGTCTCGATAATGGCGAAGACATGTATCCCCATCGAACCCTCGCGTCCGTCACCCATGACCGTAGAGTCTCCATCTACGGACCCCCCACAAACCAAACGCCGAGCCAAAACGACCCATCCTTCGTCTTCTTCGCCTCCTCTTAAGAAGAAGAGGACGGCGACCGCTAAACCTAGAGCTCGATCTTCTCAACCCAAGCCTAGGAAGGAGCTTGTGTCTCCAGCTTCATTTCGTGCTCCCACTCCTCCCGGTGCTTCAGATTCTGACACCGAGTATATCCCCAAGTCTGAGCCTACCGATAGGGCTCCTACTCCTCCTCCTAGGTCTAGCACTCGTCCGACTTCTAGCACTCGTCCGACTTCTAGCACTCGTCCATCTAAGGGGAAGGCTCCTATGCCAGTTGGCGGTGTCGATATATCATTGTGTCACAATGACCCATTGTGTCTCGCGGCTTACAACCGTATAGAGCATTGTCCTATGCTATTGGAGCACTTCGTTCAGTTCTCCGATTTCCCTCACCTCGCCGATCTTCTATCCTACAGCGGTCTCCTTGATTATCTTTACCATGACCCCAAGGCGAACCCACACCCGTACCCCCGTCTTGTCAAGCTTTTCTATGTGAACCGTGTTCGGGGTCAGTATGACGAGACCCATTCCATTGAGACGACTGTCTTAGGGACACCGATTGTCCTCACGGTAGAAATCTTAGGGGATTTGATAGGTGTCTCCTCTTCTGGCCTTCTTCCTACCGATATCTCTGTCGATGATATTTCTGATCTTGACCATGCCATGCTTGCCGAGATGTTTTCTGTTATCCCTCCCGCCATGATTGGCGTCCCTTCAAAATCTTTCAAGCCAAACGCATGAGTTCTTAATCTTATCTTGAAGTCGTGCCTCCTTCCGAAGTACGGCTCATCGAGCTTGCCATCCCAGCCATTCCTTAAGCTGATCTACGCTCTCTTCATGGGGAGCGAGATCAAATGGGCTAGGATTATTCTTGATAAGATGGACTCTTTCGAATGCATCCGAAAGTCCACAAAATCTGCTCACATCCCTTACCCTTGCCTTTTGACACTCGTCTTCCGTCACTTCAAGGTCCCTCTCCCTCCCGATGATGAGCGTCCCCTTGGTCCTCCTCTGAATGCGACGGCCGTCAAGAAGTCTTTTGCGGCGCTTCGTCACGTTCAGAAGGCGATCCCTTCAGCTTCAGCTTCTGCTCCTCCTCTTGCTCCTACACTTGCTGAGTTTGCTGTCTCTCTGAGACGTGTGGAGTCTCAAGTTTCTCGTTCTGAGGCGATGCTAGCTCGCATCTGCTCTCACTTTGGCCTTGAGGTTCCTCCGTCTGTTTCTGACGATGAGGAGATGGATGAGGATGAGCTCCAGGAGCTCGTTGGATCTGCTGCTCGTGCCCCAGAGGGTCCATCTGCTGCTGCTGCTACTTCTACCGGTGATCCCGAGAGCACACCTGTTGCCACCATTCCTTCGGTGGATACTTCGTCTGGTGCTCTCGAGGTCACTCCCGAGCGACTCTACCTTTTGTGGACACTCCCGTTGACCCAGTAACCACCACTCCGTCTACAGAGCCTGCTGCTGCTGCTGACCCTGCCTCCGCCTCCTGAGCTTGCGTTGGAGGACTCTCCCTATGCACTTTGGATGATATATCTTGTAGTGAGAGTGTGGGGTAGGATAGTCTGGGTGGTTATGATTTTTGATATTTTTGGATGTTATATGATGTATACTTTTGATGTATCCATGTTCTTCTATACATATATATACATCGTGTTGCCTTTTACTTCCGTGTGCACATCATATATTATTTTGTTTGTTTCTGATGTTGACTTCGTCGCTCGACAACTTTCTTGATTTAATAGAAATTATTTCTATGAAAACATAGAATTGTTTTCCATGCACTTAATTCATCAAGAATGTTGATATTGGAGAGTATATTCCATAACTCAATTCGTGAAATTAATTTGAGTTTTGATGATTTTATTTTTCGATTATCGACTATGGTCTCGTTGACACGCTTTGATTTACTACGTATTTTCCTTTGGTGTCATTTGGACCGTGGTCGTATTCTACGACTCCCGTGCTTTTATTTGAAGCCATTGTTGTTGTCGTTGTTCTCCTCCCACACTTTTTGCTAATGCCAAAGGGGGAGAGAATTAATAATGACAATGTGCTAAATGATAATTTAAAGCAATTTTTCGAGAATCTAATTTGATATGTTAGATTCAGGGGGAGTTAAGATATAAAAATGGATTTAGATCCTAAATTTCGATAATAGGATTCACAATTTATACTTTTCTCGTCTGCTTGATGCTTATGATTATTATTGAATATGGAATTAACATGTCATCAATGCAGGGGGAGTAAGTAAATTACATTTGAATCATTATTTTTTATTATTATTTATGTTGGTTTGTCATCACCAAAAAGGGGGAGAATGTTGAGTATTGATTCTCCGGATTTGGTTTTGATGATGAACAAACATAAATATCGTGAACTAACTCTTTGTGAGTGCAGTTATGGAGATCGTCGCCAAACTTCTATGAACATCAAAAGCGACGTCTCGAGACTTCTCAAAGCGCATGATCGTATGCTTGAAGCTTCGTTGAAGCTCAAGGACCATTATTGAAGTTAAGAGATTCGCATCGAAGCTTTCGAAGACGGTTCGTCAAGTTTTATTTATAGTCTTCTAGCTTCGTTTCGTAGATTGTTAAGCCTTGAGTAGGTCTTACGTTTTAATCTTCATAACGATCTTATCTTAGAGCTAGGATCATATTAGAAGCCCATAGAAACTTTCCCGAAGCTTCATGCTTCATTTCGTGGCTTCTTGTGCAAGTTAGTTGGTTCAAGAAGAAGAACTAACCGACTAGATGGCAATCTAGTCGGTCGGTAATCCTTCTTGAACCGACTAGAATGCCTTGACTAATTTCAGCTCTTTCACTGTTTACAGTTAGTCGGTCCAAGAAGGTTCACCGACCGACTAGTTGTGAAACTAGTCGGTTAGGAATCCTTCTTAGACCGACTAGTTCTGTGATCAGTTTTTCAGCCTGAGCTACTGTTTATCATTAGTCGGTCTAAGAACGATTGTCAACCGACTAGTTGAGAAACTAGTCGGTTGGAATTTGTTCTCAGACCGACTAGTTCAACTTTATTTCAGCCTATATTATTTTGACTCTTAGTCGGTCAAAGAACACTCACCGACCGACTAGTTGTGAAACTAGTCGGTTGGCAAGTCTTCTTGGACCGACTAGTTCTCTATTGTCTGAACTTCATCTTTTGGCTGTTCTTCAGTTAGTCGGTTCATGTTGAATCACCGACCGACTAGTTGATGAACTAGTCGGTCAGTGATCCTTCTTTGACCGACTAATCTGCTTCAGAATAGAGCCGTTGGAGCATTAAATGCCACGAATTTTGCTCTGTCTTTCCTCTATCCTATATATACTTGAAGGGCTGCTTTCATAGCATTCAAGGCTGATATTTATTGAAGTTTAGAGAATCAAAAAGAAGCTTTAATTCTCATTTCCAAGCTCATTCATTTCTCAAGAATCTCTCTCTCACTCTTATTTCCAAAGAGAGATTCACATTGATTGTGAGCCATTCAAGCCAAGAGCTTGATCCAAGGTCACCAACATCTTTCTAGGTCTCCATAGCTGGTCAACATCTTGGAGCTAGGGTTTGGTGCCTTCATCTTCCCCAAAATCCTCTTTGCCCTAAATCGTAAGTTTTACTCAAGGCATAGGTTTTTGTGGTAAGCATTTCATATTTCATTTACATTGCTATTGTAAGTGTTTTACTCTCGGTTGTGAGAGTTTGTTTGTGATCCCGGTTTGTGGGAGTCACAATTTCATTTGTGTATGATTTGATCTTGTAGAGGTTTTCTACAAGTATTTCATTGTGCAAATTTGAGTTAGAGGTTTCTAACTCAAGTAGCCGGAGGGGATCCGGGTGTTTGGGACGTAGGATCACCGGGAACAAGTTGGGGAGACTTGGGTGGATCCGAACCCGTTATATCGGCTGTTTGCGACTGCATTTCTTTGTTGTCAATATTTACATTTTTGCATTGTTGGTTGAGTTTGCAAGATAATTAGGAATTATCTTCTTAATTAGTTTAAAGTACTATTCACCCCCCCTCTAGTACTTGTGCAGTAGCTTCGTAGGGCTTTACATGTTCTACCACAGTTCACATCTTGAACCTTGGAGATTTCATCACCAACCTTGTAAAATAATTCCATCAATTATCAAGGTAATATGTGATATTGTTTCATACTCTTTCTTTTACTTTATTTGGTGAATCTCTTGTTGAAGAAATTGTACAAGTTTGCAACACGAGGAGTGTTGGCATCTTTGTATGTTGATTACTTGCGGGGAGCAAGTGTTTTAGTGGATTTAAATCTCTACGGGGTAGAGGATTGGACGTAGGATCACAAGGATTCGAACCAGGATAAAAATCTCTGTATTTTTGTTTGCATTATTCTGGATTGTGATCTTTTATTTCCGCACTTTCATTGCAATTTTTTATTAACTTTTAATTCTGCAATATCGTCGTGAATTACACTATTCACCCCCCTCTAGTGTATTTGGTGTACCAGGAGATCCAACAATACACACACCCCCCTGATGTCTTCTACTAAACTTGTATGTTGCGTATATTCGAATGTGGCATAGGATGCGACATGCACTATATGTGTAGACGTACCATGTTAGGGTGTATTTATATATATGTGTGTATGAATGTGTGTAGGGATGTAATGCCCGTATGTGTAAACTACTGTTTGCGTGTGTGCACATAGTAATTTTGTTGTGTGTATAGTAATTTCCAACAGGTATGACTATCAAGTGACTATGATAAGCTTGGATGTATGAGTGAATGCGTGTGGTTGGATAGTAAATTGATATTATGGTTAGCATGCTATTAGTGTCTATTAGCGTACTTAGCAATTTTAGTTGGTGAGTGTGAATAGTAAAATGGTGTGTTCATGATAATTGGTGATACTGGGATAGTTATTAATGAATGATATTATTATTATTGATGTTTGGTTGTTATTTTTGGTGATGTTGTTACTATTATTGGTATTAGTATTTTATTACTGGTGATATTGATTATTATTATCATTACTATTGTGAAGGCCTTGGTTAATTTTGGTAGCTAGAGTTGGACCTGAATTATTTGGGAGATGAGAGGAGAGATTTGAGAATGGAAAACTTGTGAATATGGGGTACCTAAGGGAGATATTTCAGTAATATATTAAAACCTCTCTTTTTACATTCTTCCCCTAAATTTTTATTTATTTTTTCCTCCCCAAGCCCAGCCGTAAGTCCCCCCTCTCTCCATTTTGGCAAGCCGAAATCCCCCCTTGCCCATTGTACTGTCGAATTCTCCCAGCAAAAATAAAAAAAGGGAAGAGAAGAGAAAGAATTAGAAAGAGGAAGGAGGAAGGGAGAAGATCAAGCTAGGGTTTGGGATTTGGGAAATTGATGAAGATGGAGGAGTTCCATGGAATTAATAGATGGCTTTGCTCTTCTAATGAGGTAGGATTCTAATCCTTACTCATATGTTTCTTCAATTTTCATCTTGAGTTCAAAGTTGGCATTTTTTGGGATTCATGGAGTTGGAGCTTGAAGGTGGAATCATGGGGGAATTTTGAAATTATGGCTTGGAGTTGGAGAAGGGGATTCATGATGGATTCATTGCAACCAATGGGAGATTTCATCTAATTGGAAGAGGTAGGAGTCCAATCTCAACTCCCATGTCTATTTCATTTCATTTTTTATGAGTAAAGATTGCATTTTTAGGGTTGTTGTAGAAATTCCTTGACATGAGGCATTGAACTTGAATTTATTTGTAGGATAGAGTAATATGATGCCATGAATTGTTTTATAATGCTTATGTATGATTTGTTTCACTAATTTTGCAAAATTGCTCTCATTCTTATAACGGCTGGTTTCTGTATGATGATGTTTATATATATATATATATATATATATATATATATATATATATATATATATATATATATATATGATTGTTCGTCTTTTTTATTTTCTTTTCCGTATCTTTTTCCCCAATCTGGAGCTGAGCGTGCTTCATGACGCTCTTGTCTTGGAGCCAGACTCATTTTAGAAGTCCCTAGAACCCATCCCGAAGCTTCACACTTCATTTGGAGACTTGGTGTGCACTTTAGTCGGTTCAAGAACAAGGACCGACCGACTAGATGTCAATCTAGTCGGTCAGACACTCTTCATGGACCGACTAGTTTACGTCAGGTTTTTCCACTGAGTTACTGTTTACGCTTAGTTGGTCTAAGTTCATCCATCGACCGACTAGTTGTCAAACTAGTCGGTCAACACTTCTTCGCAGATCGACTAAGTTAGAGATCATTTCATGCAGTCGAGTTACTGTTTATCATTAGTCAATTTAAGAACGAATACCGACCGACTAGTTGACGAACTAGTGGGTTAAGTTTTCTTCTCAGACCGACTAATTTTCAAAACTTCTTGTCGATCATTTTTATCCTTTAGTCGGTCAATGAACACTGGCCGACCGACTAGGTTTCAAACTAGTCGGTCGACGAGCCTTCACAGACCGACTAAATCTGTCAACCCTGTACCGACACTGTTCTCTGTTTGCCTTCTAGTCGGTCACAGTTAGACGACCGACCGACTAGTTCTCAAACTAGTCGGTCAACCACCCTTCTCAGACCGACTAACTGACCCCCGAAACCCTAATTTTGACCTAGCCGCCGTTTCGTTTTCATAATTAAACGCGCGGCTGCTCTTCATTCCTCCTCATTGTTTTGAGTTGTTTGCTTCCCCATCCTTTCTCCTTCTCCTTCCTTGCCTCTCCTTCCTTCTCCTTTGCCCCCATCTTCTCTAAGATCTTCCTCCCCTCTTCCATTCTTCTTCCCCCTTCTCTTTCTTTCCTTTGTCCCGTTTCTCCTTCTTCTCCCTATCTTCCCCACAACCGACCACCACCTCATCTCCCCCAGATCTGAACCCACGGCCAAGCTCCGGCCGCCGTTCCCTCTGCGTGGCGCTCAAATCCCCGATCCAACGTCATCAACCCCGGGAGACGCCGAGATCCTCACTACCACCTTCGGAGGCCAACGTCATCATCAACAATCGACATTCCTCGCTGCGCTACCCGCGGCCTAGGAATTTCCGGACGACGCAAAGCTCCCACCTTTCCAGATCTGACGCCGGATCTTCGTGCAATCGTCATTTCCAGGTTGGTCCCCTAAACTCGTAGAAACCCCACCGTAAATGATCAAACCCTAATTAAAATTAGCAACCAAATTAAATTAAATTTACTTTCCGCTCCTCTTTAAAACGTTGTGCAAACCGTAGAAATCGACGAATGGACTTTATTCATGTACACATAGGATAGATCGTCGATTAGGTAAATACATTAAAAATGTGATTTTGATTGAATAGGATAGTCCCGATAACCTAGACACAACCCTAATAGAAATTCTGAATCGTGAACTGACACCGTCGCCATGTCACGACTTTCAGACGCTCTTCCGCCGACGAAACGTTTGGACGAGACGTACCAGGGAGACGACGCACTCGCCACCGCAGGCAAGTGTACCACTTGCGTTCTTGGACATTCTTAGGCCTTAGTCTTTCTAGATTAGACATTTTGAACCATGAGAACTAGACGTGAAATGATAGCGTCCGGGATGCCCTTGATGGCTCAGATTTGACAACGAAATCTGAGTCCAACAACAACCATTTTGACATCATAGGATTGACATGCGTGTGCCTGAGTTGTGGACACTCTAGTATAACCCCTCCTGTTTTGTCGTGTCTCGTCCCGTTCCGTCTGCACAGCCCGATGGGCAATTGGGCACTCGCCAAGCCAGAGCGAGTGATCCCTTGTACTAGTTCACAGCCCGATGGGCAATTGGGCACCTATCAAGCTAGAGCAGGTGATCACATGTACTGATACACAGCTCAGAGACCAATAGGGTACTTGTCAAGCTAGAGCAAGTGATCCTTTGTCCTGTCACGATTCTTGGGGTTTTGGGGTAGGGTTGAGCGTGCAAGCGGCAAGAGGGTCTGATCCCCCTCGAACCGAACAGGCGTGAACCCTTTCATGTCTTGTCTTGTCGTGTCTGGCTTTCCTTGTTTCATCTTGTCTTGACACTTGTAGGCTAGTCCCGAGGTCGTTAGCACTCGCTACGACCGCTACTTATCGTGTTTACTTTTCCTGCTACGTGTACTTTCGTTTGTTCGCCTGTTGTAACCTCAGCATGTTAATCAACCAGTAAAACGTTGTTAAATAATTGGTGCACTTGTAGTTTGGTCTAACCTTTACTTGTAGACCTTACCTGACGTACAGTTCCTTCTTTTGGTGCTGTACGTCAGGGATTGAGCCAGAGTACGTTGAGGAGATTGACTTGCCAGCTGACGTAGAGCCAGAGAGCGTCGATCCTGAGTACGATCCTGAGGAGGACCAGAGCTAGAGACTCCTCGTTGCAGTTTCCAGAGACGTTTATTACTTTTAGTTGGGTGTGTAGCACCTTTTGTTTCCTTGTTTAGGTTGGGTGCTTGCACCATTAGATTTACTTTTCTGCTGTTGTAGCCCTTCGGGCGTTGAGACTTGGTACTTTTGATATGTTGGAATAAAATGTGATGTTCTTTCCTTCTTGTACTTTTATTGTTCTGTACTAACATGCAGGGACCTGTACCTTCGTCTTGGAACCACACAGACGCTTATTGGGTCAGGGCTCCTTAGCTCTGGCCTAAGCGGGCCTAGTCACGCTTCGCCTCCGCTGTTTTGGGAAGCGAGGCGTGACAGGTTTTAGTGGTGGCCCATGCAGGTCCACGTCCCAATTTTCTTGCAAGTACAGAACAGTAAGAGTAAGGACATTCACTTTTGATATTCAAACATTGTACGCGTCTAACCTACGTCTTTCTGTCAATAGGATGGCAGGGCAACGTACTACCCGATCGGGGAGCGCTTGAGATGGAATTCAGGAAGACCAGGGCGGAGAGTTCCGTTAGTTCCTTGGTGTGATGCGAGAGATGCTTGAGGTACAGCATCAGCTGGTGCAGCAGTCCAACCGTGCTACCTGGGCCCCACCTGTTGCACCACCTCCACATCCGCCTGCTCCGCGAGCTGCTCCAGGAGTGAAGCAGTTCAACGAGCTTCAGCCGAAGACCTTCTCTGGGAAGGAGGGACCACTGGGTGCCGATGAGTGGATCCAGAGCACTGAGGAGAAGTTGGTAGCTGCCAAGATTTCAGATGAGACTCGGGTGGAGATCGCGAAGATGTAGCTGACTGAGATTGCCTGAAACTGGTGGCGTATCGAGGAGAGGCGTCTACAGAAGCCTGTGGAGTGGAAGACTTTTCGCCACATGTTCAAGGAGAAGTACTTCACCAAGGCAGCTAGGAGTGAGCTGATGGGCAGATTTGTGGATCTGAAGCAGAGGGACATGACGATCGATGAGTATGAGGCTGAATTTGAGATGCTGAGCCGTTTTGCCCCGCACATGGTTAAGAAGGAGGAGAACCGAGATGAGCGGTTCAGTCAGGGACTTCGTCCGAAGGTCCAGGCTTCCATGTCCTCTGCTAGTTTCTCGACTATGAGGGAAGTGTTAAATGCTGCGAAAAATCATGAGACGATTTCGCACCTGCCTGACACTCCAGAGGACAGGGCAAAACGCCCTATGGAGCAGTACCGGCCACCTGCCAGGCCGATGATGAGGCCAGTCCAGACTATGTCATTTAAGAGACCTGGAGCACCAGTGCAGCAACAGAGCAAGGGTCCGTGCCATTTCAGCGGCAAGCCCGGACATGTTCAGACCAACTGTAGGAGGAAGCTGGGTTTGTGCCTACTTTGTGGAGATGCTTCGCATGCTGCGAAGGATTGTCCGAGAGCCCGCAGTGCTGTTGTTGGAGCGCCAGTCCCATTGCAGATGAGGGCGCCTGCCCCAGTTTAGAGAGGACCTGCTGTTTGTGGACCACCCTTGGTGCCACAGCGGCAGATGTACCAGCGAGCAGTGCAGCCTCCGAGGCCGGCCTATACTATGACTACTGTGGAGACTGAGGAGCTGGATGGAGTGATTGCAGGTAACATCGTGACCTAGTCATTTCATTTCATAACTATAATGTATTGCTAGTCTTGTTAGAGTTGTTTGTTTGTTTGATTATTAGAGTAGTGTTGTGACCTTAGACCCTTTGTTTTCTCCTAAGCACCATTCTTGTGTCCTCTCACCCTGCTTTGGCTTTGTTTGACTCCGGTGCATCCATGTGCATCATATCCCGGAGGTTTATAACAAAGCACTACATTCCTTCCCACACACTTCCTAAGTGTTGGGACATCACCACGGGGAACGGAGCGGTGACGGTGAACATGGGATGTCGATCGATTCCTCTAGTGGTCAGTGGACATGAGTTATATGCAGATTTCATCGTCCACGATCTGTCGCACTTCGATGTCGTCCTTGGCATCGATTAGCTGGGAGATTTCCACGCTTCGATCGATTGTCACAGCAAGAGAGTGGTATTTTGGATTCCAGGCCATCCGGAGTTTGAGTTCCGCAGCAGAGATGAGTCGCTTGGGCCCATCAGATTTCGGGCCAAGCTGGACGTGCCGGTGTTAGCAGCGTTGCAGATGGAGATGGAGATCGACCGACCAGCGGTTGTCAGAGACTTCGACGACGTCTTTCCGGAGGATATCTCAGGTCTGCCACCCGACAGAGCTTTGGAGTTCGGCATTGATCTGATGCCGGGTGCGCAGCCGGTATCGAAGGCGCCATATCGAATGGCTCCTGCGGAGCTTGAGGAGCTACGGAAGCAGTTGGATGATTTGTTGCAGAAGGGTTTCATCCACCCTAGTGTGTTACCGTGGGGTGCACCAATGTTGCTTGTGAAGAAGAAGGATGGGTCCCATAGGATGTGCATGGACTATCGAGGATTGAATGCTGTCAACGTGAAGAACAAGTATCCGCTGCCGCGTATTGACGACATTTTTGATCAGCTGGGAGGTTCGAGAGTTTTCTCAAAGTTGGATTTGAGGAGCGGATACCATCAGTTGAAGGTGAAGAAGGATGACATTCCGAAGACAGATTTCCGGACGAAGTACGGGCACTATGAGTTTGTGGTGATGCCTTTCGGCGTGACCAATGCTCCAGCTGTGTTCATGAATTTCATGAACTTGATTTTCTACGACTTCTTGGATAAGTTTGTTGTGATTTTCATCGACGACATTCTTATTTATTCGAAGTCTGAGGAGGAGCACAGCTGTCATCTGAGGACAGTACTGGAGACGCTGAGGCGACGCAAGTTGTATGCCAAGTATGGCAAGTGCGAGTTCTGGCTGGACAGAGTCGCATTTCTGGGACACGTGGTGTCCGGCAATGGCATATCTATGGATCCGGAGAAGGTCAGAGCAGGTCGAGTTTGGCCGAATCCGCAGTCAGCATCCGACATCAGGAGTTTCCTTGGTTTAGCAGGCTATTATCGGCGGTTCATCAAGGATTTCTCGAAGATTACTGAGCCGATGACGAAGCTGACGAGGAAGGATGTGGGGTTTCAGTGGTCTGATGCTTGTGAGGAGGCTTTCAGTATCTTGAAGGCAAGGTTGGCCACGGCACCAGTTTTGGTGGTACCGGATCGAAGCGGAGGTTTCGAAGTATATTGTGATGCATCGGGGAAGGGCCTAGGATGCGTTCTGCATCAACATGGCCATGTGGTCACGTATGCTTCTCGCCAGCTGAGGACGCACGCGAAGAATTACCCGACGCACGATCTGGAGTTGGCAGCGGTGATCTTTGCATTGAAGATTTGGAGGCACTTCTTACTGAGTGAGAGCGTGAAGATTTTCACCGATCACAAAAGTTTGAAGTACATATTCACGCAGAAGGAGCTCAACATGTGTCAGAGACGATGGTTGGAGCTCATGGCTGACTATGAGATAGATCTGCAATATCACCCGGGGAAGGTGAACGTTGTGCCGGATGCTTTGAGTAGACTTCCTACTGCTATGGTGCATACTGCTGAATGGAGGATTCAGCAGGAGCTGAGAGAGATGGATTTGGAGGTTGTCCTACCTGGTGTGGTTCATTCATTCATGAATTTGCAGATTCAGTCCACGATCGTGGATCGAATCAAGGCAGCACAGGCAGGAGATCCGAAGTTGCAGAGGATCAGGAGGCAGGTTGAAGCTGGACTGCCTGCGGAGTTTGTGATTCACGAGGATGGTTCGCTGCGGTACGGCAGTAGACTCTGCGTACCTGCAGGTGATGTTCGGGAGGAGCTTTTGAGCGAGGCTCATAGCTCGCCTTATTCTATACTTCCTGGTGGTACCAAGATGTATAAGGACCTTCGACTGAATTACTGGTGGATTGGCATGAAGAGGAGTGTGGCACGGAGCGTTGCCAAGTTTTTGATATGCCAACAGGTGAAGGCCGAACACCATCGTACTGCTGGGTTGCTGCAACCGCTTTCCATTCCGGAGTGGAAGTGGCAACATATTACGATGGATTTCGTGACTGGTTTACCTCGGACCCCGAAACAGAACGACGCAGTCTGGGTGATCGTTGATCGGTTGACTAAGTCTGCGCATTTCATTCCTTTCCGAGTGGGCCAGTCTACGGAAGCTTTGGCGAGGAAGTATCTAGAGGTAAAATTTCTTCTTTTACTTCTATTTGATTTTCCTCTTTGGGTTAGTTGTGACGTAGACCGTGTACGTGCAGGAGATTGTACGCTTACACGGAGTCCCCGTGAGCATCGTGTCTGACAGAGAAACGAGGTTCACATCTCAGTTCTGGAGAAGTCTGCATGAGCATTTGGCTACGAGTCTGATTTTCAGCACGGCGTACCACCCGCAGACCGATGGCCAGTCCGAGAGGACTATTCAGATACTAGAGGATATGTTGCGAGCTTGTACGCTCGATTTGAAGGGATCTTGGGAGGACCATCTCCATTTGGTGGAGTTTTCTTATAACAACAGCTACCAGGCGAGCATTGGCATGGCGCCGTTTGCTGCCTTATATGGGAGGAAATGTCGATCGCCACTGAGCTGGGATGACATTGGAGATCGGGAGCTGTTGGGTCCGGAGATGATAGTTGAAGCTGTGGATGTCGTGTGAGACATCAGGGAGAAGCTCAGAGTTGCACATGATCGATTCAAGCATTGGGCGGATGCCAAGAGGAGACCTTTGGAGTTTCAGCCTGGAGACCACGTCTTCCTGAAGATTTCTCTGAACCGCGGAGTGATCTGATTCGGGAAGAAGGGGAAGCTGAGTCCGAGGTACATTGGACCTTTCGATGTGCTGGAGCGTGTGGGAGCAGTGGCCTACCGCCTTGCTCTGCCACCATCTTTGGTGGGGGTTCACGACGTATTCCACATATCCCAGTTGCGTCGATACGTCAGTGATCCGTCGCACACGGTGGATTTCTCGGAGATCACGGTCTGACCGGACCGGACCTATGACCAGCAGCCCGTGCAGATTTTGGACCGTCGACAGAAGCAGTTGAGGAACAAGGTAGTCGACCTGGTGAGAGTGATGTGGTGTCACGGATCACCTGGAGAGTCCACTTGGGAGAGAGAGGATGAGATGAGAGAGCGTTACCCTCACCTATTCTGATAAAAATTCCGTGGGCGGAATTTTCTTTAGGTGGGTAGGATGTAACGACTGGTTTCTGTATGATGATGTTTATTTATATATATATGATTGTTCGTCTTTTTTATTTTCTTTTCCGTATCTTTTTCCCCTATCTGGAGCTGAGCGTGCTTCATGACGCTCTTGTCTTGGAGCCAGACTCATTTTAGAAGTCCCTAGAACCCATCCCGAAGATTCACACTTCATTTGGAGACTTGGTGTGCACTTTAGTCGGTTCAAGAACAAGGACCGACCGACTAGATGTCAATCTAGTCGGTCAGACACTCTTCATGGACCGACTAGTTTACGTCAGGTTTTTCCACTGAGTTACTGTTTACGCTTAGTCGGTCTAAGTTCATCCACCGACCGACTAGTTGTCAAACTAGTCGGTCAACACTTCTTCGTAGATCGACTAAGTTAGAGATCATTTCATGCAGTCGAGTTACTGTTTATCATTAGTCGGTTTAAGAACGAATACTGACCGACTAGTTGACGAACTAGTCGGTTAAGTTTTCTTCTCAGACCGACTAATTTTCAAAACTTCTTGTCGATCACTTTTATCCTTTAGTCGGTCAATGAACACTGGCTGACCGACTAGGTTGCAAACTAGTCGGTCGACGAGCCTTCACAGACCGACTAAATCTGTCAACCCTGTACCGACACTGTTCTCTGTTTGCCTTCTAGTCGGTCACAGTTAGACGACCGACCGACTAGTTCTCAAACTAGTCGGTCAACCACCCTTCTCAGACCGACTAACTGACCCCCGAAACCCTAATATTGACCTAGCCGCCGTTTCGTTTTCTTATTTAAACGCGCGGCTGCTCTTCATTCCTCCTCATTGTTTTGAGTTGTTTGCTTCCCCAACATTTCTCCTTCTCCTTCCTTGCCTCTCCTTCCTCCTCCTTTACCCCCATCTTCTCCAAGATCTTCCTCCCCTCTTCCATTCTTCTTCCCCCTTATCTTTCTTTCCTTTCTCCTGTTTCTCCCTCTTCTCCCTATCTTCCCCACAACCGACCACCACCTCATCTCCCCCAGATCTGAACCCACGGCCAAGCTCCGGCCGCCGTTCTCTCTGCGTGGCGCTCAAATCCCCGATCCAACGTCATCAACCCCGGGAGACGCCGAGATCCTCACTACCACCTTCGGAGGCCAACGTCATCATCAACAATCGACATTCCTCGATGCGCTACCCGCGGCCTAGGAATTTCCGGACGACGCAAAGCTCCCACCTTTCCAGATCTGACGCCGGATCTTCGTGCAATCGTCATTTCCAGGTTGGTCCCCTAAACTCGTAGAAACCCCACCGTAAATGATCAAACCCTAATTAAAATCAGCAACCAAATTAAATTAAATTTACTTTCTGCCCCTCTTTAAAACGTTGTGCAAACCGTAGAAATCGACGAATGGACTTTATGCATGTACACATAGGATAGATCGTCGATTAGGTAAATACATTAAAAATGTGATTTTGATTGAATAGGATAGTCCTGATAACCTATACACAACCCTAATAGAAATTCTGAATCGTGAACTGACACCGTCACCGTGTCACGACTTTCAGACGCTCTTCCGTCGACGAAACGTTTGGACGAGACGTACCAGGGAGACGACGCACTCGCCACCGCAGGCAAGTGTACCACTTGCGTTCTTGGACATTCTTAGGCCTTAGTCTTGCTAGATTAGACATTTTGAACCATGAGAACCGGACGTGAAATGATAGCGTCCGGGATGCCCTTGATGGCTCAGATTTGACAACGAAATCTGAGTCCAACAACAACCATTTTGACATCATAGGATTGACATGCGTGTGCGTGAGTTGTGGACACCCTAGTATAACCCCACCTGTTTTGTCGTGTCTCGTCCTGTTCCGTCTGCACAGCCCGATGGGCAATAGGGCACTCGCCAAGCCAGAGCGAGTGATCCCTTGTACTAGTTCACAGCCCGATGGGCAATTGGGCACCTGTCAAGCTAGAGCAGGTGATCACATGTACTGATACACAGCTCAGAGAGCAATAGGGCACTTGTCAAGCTAGAGCAAGTGATCCCTTGTCCTGTCACGATTCTTGGGGTTTTGGGGTAGGGTTGAGCGTGCAAGCGGTAAGAGGGTCTGATCCCCCTCGAACCGAACAGGCATGAACCCTTTCGTGTCTTGTCTTGTCGTGTCTGGCTTTCCTTGTTTCATCTTGTCTTGACACTTGTAGGCTAGTCCCGAGGTCGTTAGCACTCGCTACGACCGCTACTTGTCGTGTTTACTTTTCCTGCTACGTGTACTTTCGTTTGTTCGCCTGTTGTAACCTCGGCATGTTAATCAACCAGTAAAACGTTGTTAAATAATTGGTGCACTTGCAGTTTGGTCTAACCTTTACTTGTAGACCTTACCTGACGTACAGTTCCTTCTTTTGGTGCTGTACGTCAGGGATTGAGCCAGAGTACGTTGAGGAGACTGACTTGCCAGCTGACGTAGAGCCAGAGAGCGTCGATCCTGAGTACGATCCTGAGGAGGACCAGAGCTAGAGACTCCTCGTTGCAGTTTCCAGAGACGTTTATTACTTTTAGTTGGGTGCGTAGCACCTTTTGTTTCCTTGTTTAGGTTGGGTGCTTGCACCATTAGATTTACTTTTCTGCTGTTGTAGCCCTTCGGGCGTTGAGACTTGGTACTTTTGATATGTTGGAATAAAATGTGATGTTCTTTCCTTCTTGTACTTTTATTGTTCTGTACTAACATGCAGGGACCTGTACCTTCGTCTTGGAACCACAAAGACGCTTATTGGGTCAGGGCTCCTTAGCTCTGGCCTAAGCGGGCCTAGTCACGCTTCGCCTCCGCTGTTTTGGGAAGCGAGGCGTGACAGGTTTTAGTGGTGGCCCATGCAGGTCCACGTCCCAATTTTCCTCCAAGTACAGAACAGTAAGAGTAAGGACATTCACTTTTCATATTCAAACATTGTACGCGTCTAACCTACGTCTTTCTGTCAATAGGATGGCAGGGCAACGTACTACCCGATCGGGGAGCGCTTGAGATGGAATTCAGGAAGACCAGGGCGGAGAGTTCCGTCAGTTCCTTGGTGTGATGTGAGAGATGCTTGAGGTACAGCATCAGCTGGTGCAGCAGTCCAACCGTGCTGCCTGGGCCCCACCTGTTGCACCACCTCCACCTCCGCCTGCTCCGCGAGCTGCTCCAGGAGTGAAGCAGTTCAACGAGCTTCAGCCGAAGACCTTCTCTGGGAAAGAGGGACCACTGGGTGCTGATGAGTGGATCCAAAGCACTGAGGAGAAGTTGGTAGCTACCAAGATTTCAGATGAGACTCGGGTGGAGATCGCGAAGATGCAGCTGACTGAGATTGCCTGAAACTGGTGGCGTATCGAGGAGAGGCGTCTGCAGAAGCCTGTGGAGTGGAAGACTTTTCGCCACATGTTCAAGAAGAAGTACTTCACCAAGGCAGCTAGGAGTGAGCTGATGGGCGGATTTGTGGATCTGAAGCAGAGGGACATGACGATCGATGAGTATGAGGCTGAATTTGAGATGCTGAGCCGTTTTGCCCCACACATGGTTAAGAAGGAGGAGAACCGAGATGAGCAGTTCAGTCAGGGACTTCGTCCGAAGGTCCAGGCTTCCATGTCCTCTGCTAGTTTCTCGACTATGAGGGAAGTGTTAAATGCTGTGAAAAATTATGAGACGATTTCGCACCTGCCTGACACTCCAGAGGATAGGGGAAAAAGCCCTATGGAGCAGTACCGGCCACCTGCCAGGCCGATGATGAGGCCAGTCCAGACTGTGCCATTTAAGAGACCTGGAGCACCAGTGCAGCAACAGATCAAGGGTCCGTGCCATTTCTGCGGCAAGCCCGGACATGTTCAGACCAACTGTAGGAGGAAGCTGGGTTTGTGCCTACTTTATGGAGATGCTTCGCATGCTGCGAAGGATTGTCCGAGAGCCCGCAGTGCTGTTGTTGGAGCGCCAGCCCCATTGCAGATGAGGGCGCCTGCCCCAGTTCAGAGAGGACCTGCTGTTTGTGGACCACCCTTGGTGCCACAGTGGCAGATGTACCAGCGAGCAGTGCAGCCTCCGAGGCCGGCCTATACTATGACTGCTGTGGAGACTGAGGAGCTGGATGGAGTGATTGCAGGTAACATCGTGACCTAGTCGTTTCATTTCATAACTATATTGTATTGCTAGTCTTGTTAGAGTTGTTTGTTTGTTTGATTGTTAGAGTAGTGTTGTGACCTTAGACCCTTTGTTTTCCCCTAAGCACCATTCTCGTGTCCTCTCACCCTGCTTTGGCTTTGTTTGACTCCGGTGCATCCATGTGCATCATATCCCGGAGGTTTATAACAAAGCACTACATTCCTTCCCACACACTTCCTAAGTGTTGGGACATCACCACGGGGAACGGAGCGGTGACGGTGAACACGGGATGTCGATCGATTCCTCTAGTGGTCAGTGGACATTAGTTATATGCAGATTTCATCGTCCACGATCTGTCACACTTTGATGTCGTCCTTGGCATCAATTGGCTGGGAGATTTCCACGCTTCGATCGATTGTCATAGCAAGAGAGTGGTATTTCAGATTCCAGGCCATCCGGAGTTCGAGTTCCGTAGCAGAGATGAGTCGCTTGGGGCCATCAGATTTCGAGCCAAGCCGGACGTGTCGGTGTTAGCAGCGTTGCAGATGGAGATGGAGATCGACCGACCAGCGGTTGTCAGAGACTTCGACGACGTCTTTCCGGCGGATATCTCAGGTCTGCCACCCGACAGAGCTTTGGAGTTCGGCATTGATCTGATGACGGGTGCGCAGCCGATATCGAAGGCGCCATATTGGATGGCTCCTGCGGAGCTTGAGGAGCTGCGGAAGCAGTTGGATGAGTTGTTGCAGAAGGGTTTCATCCACCCTAGTTTGTCACCGTGGGGTGCACCAGTGTTGCTTGTGAAGAAGAAGGATGGGTCCCGTAGGATGTGCGTGGACTATCGAGGACTGAATGTTGTCACCATGAAGAACAAGTATCCGCTGCCGCGTATCGACGACATTTTTGATCAGCTGGGAGGTTCGAGAGTTTTCTCAAAGTTGGATTTGAGGAGCGGATACCATCAGTTGAAGGTGAAGAAGGATGACATTCCGAAGACAGCTTTCCGGACGAAGTACGGGCACTATGAGTTTGTGGTGATGCCTTTCGGCGTGACCAATGCTCCAGCTGTGTTCATGAATCTAATGAACTTGATTTTCTACGACTTCTTGGATAAGTTTGTTGTGATTTTCATCGACGACATTCTTATTTATTCGAAGTCTGCGGAGGAGCACAGCTGTCATCTGAGGACAGTACTGGAGACGCTGAGGCGACGCAAGTTGTATGCCAAGTATGGCAAGTGCGAGTTCTGGCTGGACAGAGTCGTATTTCTGGGACACGTGGTGTCCGGCAATGGCATATCTGTGGATCCGGAGAAGGTCAGAGCAGGTCGAGATTGGCCGAATCCGCAGTCAGCATCTGACATCAGGAGTTTCCTTGGTTTAGCAGGCTATTATCGGCGGTTCATCAAGGATTTCTCGAAGATTACTGAGCCGATGACGAAGCTGACAAGGAATGATGTGGGGTTTCAGTGGTCTGATGCTTGTGAGGAGGCTTTCAGTATCTTGAAGGCAAGGTTGGCCACGGCACCAGTTTTGGTGGTACCGGATCGAAGCGGAGGTTTCGAAGTATATTGTGATGCATCAGGGAAGGGCCTAGGATGCGTTCTGCATCAACATGGCCATGTGGTCACGTATGCTTCTCGCCAGCTGAGGACGCACGCGAAGAATTACCCGACGCACGATCTGGAGTTGGCAGCGGTGATCTTTGCATTGAAGATTTGGAGGCACTTCTTACTGAGTGAGAGCGTGAAGATTTTCACCGATCACAAAAGTTTGAAGTACATATTCACGCAGAAGGAGCTCAACATGTGTCAGAGACGATGGTTGGAGCTCATGGCTGACTATGAGATAGATCTGCAATATCACCCGGGGAAGGTGAACGTTGTGCCGGATGCTTTGAGTAGACTTCCTACTGCTGACTGGAGGATTCAGCAGGAGCTGAGGGAGATGGATTTGGAGGTTGTCCTACCTGGTGTGGTTCATTCATTCATGAATTTGCAGATTCAGTCCACGATCGTGGATCGAATCAAGGCAGCACAGGCAGGAGATCCGAAGTTGCAGAGGATCAGGAGGCAGGTTGAAGCTGGACTGCCTGCGGAGTTTGTGATTCACGAGGATGGTTCGCTGCGGTACGGCAGCAGACTCTGAGTACCTGTAGGTGATGTTCGGGAGGAGCTTTTGAGCGAGGCTCATAGCTCGCCTTATTCTATACTTCATGGTGGTACCAAGATGTATAAGGACCTTCGACTGAATTACTGGTGGATTGGCATGAAGAGGAGTGTGGCACGGAGCGTTGCCAAGTGTTTGATATGCCAACAGGTGAAGGCCGAACACCATCGTACTGCTGGGTTGCTGCAACCGCTTCCCATTCCGGAGTGGAAGTGGCAACATATTACGATGGATTTCGTGACTGGTTTACCTCGGACCCCGAAACAGAACGACGCAGTCTGGGTGATCGTTGATCGGTTGACTAAGTCTATGCATTTCATTCCTTTCCGAGTGGGCCAGTCTACGGAAGCTTTGGCGAGGAAGTATCTAGAGGTAAAATTTCTTCTTTTACTTCTATTTGATTTTCCTCTTTGGGTTAGTTGTGACGTAGACCGTGTACGTACATGAGATTGTACGCTTACACAGAGTCCCTGTCAGCATCGTGTCTGACAGAGATACGAGGTTCACATCTCAGTTCTGGAGAAGTCTGCATGAGCATTTGGGTACGAGTCTGATTTTCAGCACGGCGTACCACCCGCAGACCGATGGCCAGTCCGAGCGGACTATTCAGATACTAGAGGATATGTTGCGAGCTTGTACGCTCAATTTGAAGGGATCTTGGGAGGACCATCTCCATTTGGTGGAGTTTTCTTATAACAACAGCTACCAGGCGAGCATTGGCATGGCGTCGTTTGCTGCCTTATATGGGAGGAAATGTCGATCGCCACTGTGCTGGGATGACATTGGAGATCGGGAGCTGTTGGGTTCGGAGATGATAGTTGAAGCTGTGGATGTCGTGTAAGACATCAGGGAGAAGCTCAGAGTTGCACATGATCGATTCAAGCATTGGGCGGATGCCAAGAGGAGACCTTTGGAGTTTCAGCCTGGAGACCACGTCTTCCTGAAGATTTCTCCGAACCGCGGAGTGATCCGATTCGGGAAGAAGGGGAAGCTGAGTCCGAGGTACATTGGACCTTTCGATGTGCTGGAGCGTGTGGGAGCAGTGGCCTACCGCCTTGCTCTGCCACCATCTTTGGTGGGGGTTCACGACGTATTCCACATATCCCAGTTGCGTCGGTACGTCAGTGATCCGTCGCACACGGTGGATTTCTCGGAGATCACGGTCTGACCGGACCTGACCTATGACCAGCAGCCCGTGCAGATTTTGGACCGTCGACAGAAGCAGTTGAGGAACAAGGTAGTCGACCTGGTGAGAGTGATGTGGTGTCACGGATCACCTGGAGAGTCCACTTGGGAGAGAGAGGATGAGAAGAGAGAGCGTTACCCTCACCTATTCTGATAGAAATTCCGAGGGCGGAATTTTCTTAAGGTGGGTAGGATGTAACGACTGGTTTCTGTATGATGATGTTTATTTATATATATATATGATTGTTCGTCTTTTTTCTTTTCTTTTCCGTATCTTTTTCCCCTATCTGGAGCTGAGCGTGCTTCATGACGCTCTTGTCTTGGAGCCAGACTCATTTTAGAAGTCCCTAGAACCCATCCCGAAGCTTCACACTTCATTTGGAGACTTGGTGTGCACTTTAGTCTGTTCAAGAACAAGGACCGACCGACTAGATGTCAATCTAGTCGGTCAGACACTCTTCATGGACCGACTAGTTTACGTCAGGTTTTTCCACTGAGTTACTGTTTACGCTTAGTCGGTCTAAGTTCATCCATCGACCGACTAGTTGTCAAACTAGTCGGTCAACACTTCTTCGCAGATCGACTAAGTTAGAGATCATTTCATGCAGTCGAGTTACTGTTTATCATTAGTCAATTTAAGAACGAATACCGACCGACTAGTTGACGAACTAGTCGGTTAAGTTTTCTTCTCAGACCGACTAATTTTCAAAACTTCTTGTCGATCACTTTTATCCTTTAGTCGGTCAATGAACACTGGCCGACCGTTTAGGTTGCAAACTAGTCGGTCGACGAGCCTTCACAGACCGACTAAATCTGTCAACCCTGTACCGACACTGTTCTCTGTTTGCCTTCTAGTCGGTCACAGTTAGACGACCGACCGACTAGTTCTCAAACTAGTCGGTCAACCACCCTTCTCAGACCGACTAACTGACCCCTGAAACCCTAATTTTGACCTAGCCGCCGTTTCGTTTTCTTATTTAAACGCGCGGCTGCTCTTCATTCCTCCTCATTGTTTTGAGTTGTTTGCTTCCCCAACCTTTCTCCTTCTCCTTCCTTGCCTCTCCTTCCTCCTCCTTTGCCCCCATCTTCTCCAAGATCTTCCTCCCCTCTTCCATTCTTCTTCCCCATTCTCTTTCTTTCCTTTCTCCTGTTTCTCCTTCTTCTCCCTATCTTCCCCACAACCGACCACCACCTCATCTCCCCCAGATCTGAACCCACGGCCAAGCTCCTACCACCGTTCTCTCTACGTGGCGCTCAAATCCCCGATCCGACGTCATCAGCCCCTGGAGACGCCGAGATCCTCACTACCACCTTCGAAGGCCAACGTCATCATCAACAATCGACATTCCTCGCTGCGCTACCCGCGGCCTAGGAATTTCCGGACGACGCAAAGCTCCCACCTTTCCAGATCTGACGCCGGATCTTCGTGCAATCATCATTTCCAGGTTGGTCCCCTAAACTCGTAGAAACCCCCACCGTAAATGATCAAACCCTAATTAAAATCAACAACCTAATTAAATTAAATTTACTTTCCGCTCCTCTTTAAAACGTTGTGCAAACCGTAGAAATCGACGAATGGACTTTATGCATGTACACATAGGATAGATCGTCGATTAGGTAAATACATTAAAAAGGTGATTTTGATTGAATAGGATAGTCCTGATAACCTAGACACAACCCTAATAGAAATTCTGAATCGTGAACTGACACCGTCGCCGTGTCACGACTTTCAGACGCTCTTCCGCCGACGAAACGTACCAGGGAGACGACGCACTCGCCACCGCAGGCAAGTGTACCACTTGCGTTCTTGGCCATGCTTAGGCCTTAGTCTTGCTAGAGTAGACATTTTGAACCATGAGAACCGGACGTGAAATGATAGCGTCCGGGACGCCCTTGATGGCTCAGATTTGACAACGAAATCTGAGTCCAACGACAACTATTTTGACATCATAGGATTGACATGCGTGTGTGTGAGTTGTGGACACCCTAGTATAACCCCTCCTGTTTTGTCGTGTCTCGTCCCGTTCCGTCTGCATAGCCCGATGGGCAATAGGGCACTCGCCAAGCCAGAGCGAGTGATCCCTTGTACTAGTTCACAGCCCGATGGGCAATTGGGCACCTATCAAGCTAGAGCAGGTGATCCCATGTACTGATACACAGCTCAGAGAGCAATAGGGCACTTGTCAAGCTAGAGCAAGTGATCCCTTGTCCTGTCACGATTCTTGGGGTTTTGGGGTAGGGTTGAGCGTGCAAGCGGCAAGAGGGTCTGATCCCCCTTGAACCGAACAGGCGTGAACCCTTTCGTGTCTTGTCTTGTCGTGTCTGGCTTTCCTTGTTTCGTCTTGTCTTGACACCTGTAGACTAGTCCCGAGGTCGGTAGCACTCGCTACGACCGCTACTTGTCGTGTTTACTTTTCCTCCTACGTGTACTTTCGTTTGTTCGCCTGTTGTAACCTCAGCATGTTAATCAACCAGTAAAACGTTGTTAAATAATTGGTGCACTTGCAGTTTGGTCTAACCTTTACTTGTAGACCTTACCTGACGTACAGTTCCTTCTTTTGGTGCTGTATGTCAGGGATTGAGCCAGAGTACGTTGAGGAGACTAACTTGCCAGCTAACGTAGAGCCAGAGAGCGTCGATCCTGAGTACGATCCTGAGGAGGACAAGAGCTAGAGACTCCTCGTTGCAGTTTCCAGAGACGTTTATTACTTTTAGTTGGGTGCGTAGCACCTTTTGTTTCCTTATTTAGGTTGGGTGCTTGCACCATTAGATTTACTTTTCTGCTGTTGTAGCCCTTCGGGCGTTGAGACTTGGTACTTTTGATATGTTGGAATAAAATGTGATGTTCTTTCCTTCTTGTACTTTTATTGTTATGTACTAACATGCAGGGACCTGTACCTTCGTCTTGGAACCACACTGACGCTTATTGGGTCAGGGCTCCTTAGCTCTGGCCTAAGCGGGCCTAGTCACGCTTCGCCTCCGCTGTTTTGGGAAGCAGGGCGTGACAATTCTTAATGTTGGAAACCTTTACTCCCCTTTTTGAAATTGCTCCCATTCTAGGTTGAATTCATGTGATAAGTTGAACATATATGATGCTAAGATATGATTCCTGATGTCCTATAATCTTTTGTTTCAATAACAAGTAAAATTGCTCTTATTTTGTTGGAAGCCGTAGTTGCTCTCTTTGTGTAAAATTTGCCCTCATTGAGATGTTGGAACCCTTTTCTTAAATTTCCCTTGCATGGAAATGGGAATGATGTAATCATGAATCAAATGGTGAAATTGGCTATGAAATTGTGATATACATGGGGGCTTGAAACCATTTTCTTGATTATTAGTTCCATCAATTTTGTGAGATTGCTCTTTATTTGAATGTTGGAAGTTTATTTAGTTAAAATTCTTGGTATGGAAACGTGAATTAAGTTACAATAAATTGAGTCGTGCAATATGATGCCATGGTTTAGATTCATGATGCAATTGGAAGCTTTGTTGCATTAATTAGATGAAATTGCCCTCTTTCGGTTATACTGACTAAATGAAATTGTTCTCATCTTATTACATGAATTAAATGAAATTGCCCTCATTTTGGGTTGTTGGAAGTTATTTATTCAATTTAATTTGTTTAAAACGTGAAATATGTGAACAATGAAATGAGATGGGAAATTGGCGGTGTGTTGTTGGTTATATGTGGAAAAAGGAATGGGTGAAATGATGTTGTTAGGACACGAAGGTGGAGTGCACGGGCAAGGACAAAGTTGCCACAGTAGGAGGTGGGTGAAGTCGCCGTGGGCTACCTCTTGATACCATTAGGTGGCTCCACGTTGATAACAGAGTAGAATCACTTGCATGTGCACGTCGGCACATTCATGAGATCCCCATTGCATTGCATTGCATCGCATTACTTGTGATTCATATGCATCATGGCATCCTTGAGCATTATGTGTGATTGGTGGTTATATATGTGTGATTGTTACTTTATGAGAATGATTGTTGCCATGGATGCATTATGTGTGTGAAATGGTTGTGTGTTGGACAGTGGGGTTTTGGTGGTTGCTAGAAGACGAACTTGGGTTGAAGTTGTGTCCTTCTTTTGAATTAAAATGTTGTTGATGTTGATGTTATGTTGTTGTTGTTGTTGTCGTAGTAGTAGTTGTTGTTAGTGTTATTGTTGGTGTTATTATTAATGTCTCAACTTAAGGCCAAGATAACATTATTCACACCTCCCTTAACTAAAGCTATTCCTTTCTAAGTGATTTGGATCGTTAAGTTTCTAGTAGCCCTAATTGTTGAGAAATTGTAGTTCTACT
>JAULAV010004593.1:0-16953 GCA_030789695.1 Scilla litardierei | reverse complement strand
ATTGGTCTTGCGTATACACTCGAAAGAATCCATCTTATCGAGTATCACACGAGCCCAATTTATCTCGCACCCCAAGAAAAGAGCGTATATGAGTTTCAAGAACGGCTGAGATGGGAGAGAAGAGGATCCATATTTCGGGAGGAGGCATGACTTCAAGATCAGGTTAAGAACCCACGCATTCGGCTTAAAGGATTTCGAAGGAACACCAATGAATGCGGAGGGGATAACCTGGAAAATCTCAGAAAGAATAGTCTGATCCAAGGAAGAAATGTCGTCTACGGAAATGTCTGAGGGGAGGAGACCACACGACGCACAACCAAGGATCTCCCCCAAGATTTCTGCCGTGAGAACTATAGGAGTTCCCAAGACAGTCGTCTCAATGGAGTGGCTGGCGTCGTACTGGCCTCGAATACGGTTAGCATAGAACAATTTCACGAGGCGAGGGTACGGTTTGGGATTGGCCTTGGGGTCGTATCGGAGATAATCTAGAAGGCCACTATAAGATAGAAGATCAGCAAGGCCGAGGAAATCAGAGAACTGAACGTAATGCTCTAACAACAGTGGACAGTGTTCTATACGGTTGTACGCGGCGAGACACTGAGGGTCATCGCGGCACAACGATATGTCTACACCGCCAACTGGCATAGGAGCTTTACCCTTGGCCTTACGGGTCTTCGGAGGTGGGGTAGGAACCCTAGTATGCTCATCCTCAGGGATAAAATCAGTATCGGAATCGGAATCGGGAGGAGTAGCCGGAGTGTGAAGAATAGGCTTTTTGGTCTTGGATTTGCGGGGCTTGACGGATGCAGTCCTAGGCTTCTTAAGAGGGGGCGACGATGGAGAGGCTTGGGTAGACTTGGCACGACGCTTAGGTTTCGGGGGATTCCTAGCGGTAGGTTGTTCTACGGTCATTGGAGAGGCCCCGGAAGAAGCGATCGGAATACGAGTCTTAGCCATAGTTCTAAGAGCACACGCAAGTAATCACGGAGGATCAATAACCTTAAGCACAAAACCTAGAAGCTAGCACAAAACCCTAGAAGACCAAATGAAATCGAACACACAAACCCTAGAGGAGAAATTTTGAAACCCTAGAAATCCTAGGAGGTGAAAATGAACCCTAGGGCAAGAAATTGACCTAGGAGAGGGAGGAATATACCTAGGGGGTGGAGTCGACGGCGGCGGATGGCGGCGATGGCCGGAGAAACGGCCGGAGACGACGGAATGCGAAGGGGCTCGAGGGGGGGTTTTGGGTTTTCGAGTGAGAGATGGGGAGACAAACCGACTAAAAGAGATTTTAGTCGGAGGAAAACGTGTATAAGTCGGTCGGGATGCGAAAAGACACAGCTGCGTGTTCCCGGGTTGTGGGATACACGGACAACCGATTAGATCGTCATAACTTTCATATCTTATCTCTAGGATTGCCTTAGAAGCCATTAGAAACTTTCCCGTAGCCTATCGTTTCATTTCACGGCTTCATATGCATCTTAGTTGGTTCAAGAAGAAGAACCAACCGACTAGATGACGATCTAATCGGTTGGGAATCCTTCTTGGACCGACTAGATATCCTTGCTCAACTCAGCCCATTCTCTGTTGGTCAATTAGTCGGTCTAAGAAGGTTCACCGACCGACTAGATGACGATTTAGTCGGTTGGAAATCCTTCTCAGACCGACTAGTTATCCTAATCAATTGAAGACAATTTGTTGACCAATTAGTCGGTCCAAGAAGGCTCACCGATCGACTAAATGACGATCTAGTCGGTTGGTGTTTCTTCTCAGACCGACTAGTTTTCCTTGGTAATTCAACCTTTGCACTGTCGACCAGTTAGTTGGTTCAAGAAGGATGGTTAATGCATTAAATGACAATCTAGTCGGTTGATGATCCTTCTTAGACCGACTAGTTTCAAATCTAGTCGGTCCAAGAAGGTTCACTGACCGACTAGTTGTCAATCTAGTCGGTTGATGATCCTTCTTAGACCGACTAGTTCTTACCCAGATTTTCACCATCTTCTCTGTTAACCATCTAGTCGGTCCAAGAAGGTTCACTGACCGACTAGTTGTCAATCTAGTCGGTTGATGACCCTTCTTAGACCGATTAAGCAGCTTCAGAAATAGATCCGTTGGGCATTTAATGCCACGAATTTTGTGACCGTTTTCTCTCTTCCCTATATAAGTTTGTGTGCTTCTAACCAGGGATAAAAGGCTGAAATTAGAGACATTTTCACATCTTTGAAGAGAGCCATTCAACTCCAATTCCAAGCTCTCTCATCTCAATAGAATCTCTCCCTCTACTCTTTGAGCCTAATTCCCCAAGAGAGATTCTCATTCCTTGTGATCTTCTCAAGCTAAGAGCTTGAATCCAAGTCACCATCTTCACCCTAGCCATCTATTGCTGTCCATCTTGGTGGAGCTAAGGTTTGGTGATCTCATCTTCCTCAAAATCCATTCTTGCCCTAAATTGGTAAGTATTTCTCAAGGCATAGGATTTTGTGGTAAGAAGCTATTTATTTCATCTTCAATACATTTATATTGTTGTTTACTCTCGGTTGATGAGAGTGTTGGCTTGATCCCAAGTTGTGGGAGTCAAGATTTAGTTTTGCTCTCGGTTTGTGAGAGTTTGCCTAAATCCCAAGTTGTGGGATTTAGGGTTTTGCGTGTTCCCGGGTTGTGGGATACACGGACATCGATTATAGGTCGATTGCACTTGTGAGGTTTTCCACAAGTGGGCTAAAGTAAATCTCTAGCGGTTTGCTAGAGTATCCGGAGGGGATCCGGGTGTTGCTGGAGTAGGGCACCGGTAACGAGTCGGGGAGACTTGGGTGGCACCGAACCAGGGTAGATTGCTTGTTTGCATTGTATTATTGCTTGTGTGGTTGTTCATTTATTGGAAGCTTGTGGAGATGCCCTTTCGTGCACCTACCACTTCCGAACATGAATGGACAAATGAGCAAAGAGAATTGGTGGGGAAACATCAAGAGGTAATGGATATCTTGCTTGATTATTTAACTTATGACATTCTTATGCATGTGTCCAAGGCAACAACGGCATATCAAATATGGCACATGCTAGCGGAGCAAGAAGAGTCCACCTCGGATTGTTCTTCCTCCAATGATGAAAGAAATTCATTCATGGGCTTGATGGCACGAGAGAACGACTCTAGTGACGAATCAAGCGATTCAAGTGAAAGCGATAGCGACGATGAAGAGGTAACAACGAATGATCTTAAAATTGAACTTAAGCAATTATTTGATAAATATCAAAAGCTTATGCATAAATATTGTGATGCTAAGAATAAAATTGCGAGTCTCTCTAACACATCTTCATGTAGCACCTCTAACAATGACACCATTGTTGAGACACTCGCTATTGAGAAAGCAAGTTTGCTTACTCAAAATGGCATGTTGAGAAATGAGGTGGAGTCCCTCAAATATCAACTTGATCGTGTTTCCATTGTGGATAGTAACGATATTGAGATTGAAAATCTTCAATCTCAAAACACTTGTTTGGGCATTGAGAATGAGAATCTCAAATCCCAAGTGCAAGAGCTCACCACACATGCATCCATCTTGAATGCACACACCTCCTATAGTGAAGAAACTATAGATTTAGTGAGACCATCCTCCGGTGCATCCACGAGTGGTGTCTATAACAACTTGGGTAGTTCTACTACTAAGGAAACCACCACTCATATTCCTCCCTCCTTTGGAAAGAAACCCACTTTGGGTGGACATCAAAGGAAGGGACATGCTTTCATGTACACCAATACACGTAGGAATGCATCCACTCCTCACATTTCTACTAATGATGGTTTTTATGTTCCACACCCACGAGCACGTGCAAACACTCATTTGAGACACTCTCATGCACGTACTCATGCTCATGCACCTTTACATGCTTATGATCACACATCACATCCACATGTGCATGCTTATTATCATGATCATCCTCATGCATACACACCTCATATTCATCCATGTATGTATGCAACACCACACCATGGATCATATGCCCATCATCATGCTTTTGCACAACACAATGTTCCTCATGCTCTTGCTAGATCTCATGCTCCTAGGCCACATGCACCACGTAGAAATCAACCTTTTGTGCATGCAATTACTAGGAAGAGGATTCCCAAATCATACACTATTTGGGGTCCTAAGAACACTAGCATTCATGCTAAGGATATGTATGTGCAATCTTATATTAATGATATTATTATGAATGATGATTATGTTGGGAAATCACGGTCCTCTTGGACTTGGTTTCCGAAGGGTTAGTTTTCGTTGACCCTTCATTGCTTGGTACCATAAGTTTATATTCATTTTATGGGTACCAAAGAATTTGTGTTAAGAATTGATTTATTCTTTTGTTTGCATTTTGGCCTTACATGCTCATGTGTGATTAGAAACGTAAATTCATATTGAATGTAATTTCCATTGCATGATTATTTGTAAATCATTGTGTTTATGATTTTCATATTTAGAATATTTAATATTTCTTCTTGCAACACATGTGTTGGCTTATATTCATGTTTTGTTGCATGTGATACATGTCATGCGTTTGGATTATAATATATATATATATACTTATTTTTGGTATAATTGGTATATGCATGTATTTGGTTAAATATTTATCTTGTAACATGATTACATATTTCATTAATATTGTGTATGATTACACTAAGATATGGGTTATATTAATTTGAATTTAGTTTGTTAAACTTGTTGACTAACCCATAGGATCCAAAAAGGTTTTTGGATACCAAAATTATGTTTTCTAGGTTCAATTCACATTGGGATACCAACCCTACCAACTCCTTGATTTGCAAAGATTTTCATTCAAATGGAGTTGTTGGTGCTTAAGTGATGCACCAAAGTAGGGGGAGCTTAATGTTGTAAGTATATTCTTACATTTGGTTTCCATGTGTGTTGGATACATGTAAATGTCACTTTGTGTTTGAGACTATCTCATGCATATTCTATGTTTGCATATTGTGTGCCTCGTATGTCATTCATGTCTATGTGTTTCACGTGTGTCAAATTCTTGACCAATGTGCATTGTGTATTCATAATCCTTACTATTCGAGGATTATTTATAACATGTGGCTTAAATATTTTCATGTTAGAACTAATGCTCATTTGCATGTTTCACACACGGGACACGCTTATATTTATGTTCCACTTCACAAGCGTGCATCCCAACTTCCTACTCATGCCTCTACAACCTCTTAAGAATCCCAAATCACTATCTTTTGGATTCCTAAGATTGTTTCTAGGCATGGTATGAACACACATATAGAATCGTATATTAGGAATGACATATTCTCATGCGACTCATATTGTGTTTCATTGCTTGGGTACCATGCTTGTATGATTACTTTTTATACCCATATTTATATGTGAGTTCGTCCTCTACTCCCAAGTTTGCTTAGTTTGTATGATTTTGAGGGAGTATGACATGTTTGATTGCTATCACGACATTACATTTGGTATCAGATTAGTTGAGTTCGTCCACTACCCCCAACATCATTATATGCCATTACATTTCTCTCAAATTATGTTGTGCATATAGATTAGTTGATTTCTCTAACCATTGGTGATTTTCTATCTTGTTGATATGCCAAAGGAAAGAGAAATTTGGTTTTGAAAATTAATACTTCATGCTTTTCATGCACACTCTTTGTGGTATTACTTTTCATGCCTTCCTTCAATATGTGTTGTGCCGTGAATGTTTATTTTGTGCACATATGCATATTGAACGAGGAATCTTTCTAGCACACACTATTGTATTAGATATTTGTATCCATAATGATGTTGCTTGACTAAATCATATGCATAGGAATTATTAGTCTATGTGTTTCTAATTTCTAATGATTGAGAATTGTTAATTCCTTATATGTATGATTTTCGTGATTATAATAACTCCTATTAATGCATGTCATGCATTTCTATTGATGAGTGTTATTTACAATTGGTAAATGTTTGGTTATTGGACTACTTGATTTTGTTCCTTAACCTATTGGATCCAAAAAGTTTTTGGATACCACCAATTGTTGTATTGTCAGATTGTTGTGCAAGATCACTACTCTTCGCACTCCTTGATTTACAAATGATGGATCAATTCAAAGGAAAGGATGGTACATTGGAGATGCACACATATAGGAAAAGCTAAATGGTTGTAAGTATGCGTTTTGCACAATTGGTATTTTAATATATTGGTTTTGACTACCATATTTACAATTGGTATTTTAATATATTGAATTTGTGTAATATAGCATACTTCTTCATTAGCTCATTCTTGTCACACCCTCATGAAGATTGTTTGTTTATGTGACTGCCATGTTCATGTATGTCTTGTATGTCTTATTACGACTCATGTATCATGGTAGCTATAACATTCATATAATGATTTGGTTAGTTATTTATTGATATTCATATCTTTGGAACACGTTGTCATTACACATCGTATTCCTCACATGCATGCTTCTTTGTGAAGATTGTTATATGTTATGGATATGATAACTGATATGTATGACATGCTTGCTTGTTTATTAGACTGTATTAAGTATATTGATCTTAATCTTCATTGAAATTTTTTCAATTCTTTCATTTAAGGTTCATTGTTGTTTTGATTCTACCACATGTGCCTAATTCTCGTAGATGACTATGTTCATGGATTATTTAGACTATATCATGATCTGTCATACCATTCTAGTAGAATCATTCATTTCTTTATGGCATGCTATACTTCATCATGTTATACATAATTCATGCCATGTATAAGATTAATGATTTAGGATCTTTATGCATATTTGTTCATTGTATCACCACACATCTCATACTTTTCCTATGATATTTATGATTATCTTTATGAGACGTATTGATATGATTTGGGGTGATCAATGTATGTTACTTGTCATTTTAATTACTTCATGACTGATGTTTAGCTATAATTTTATTCAAGAGATCTTTCATGTCTATAGCTAAATCTTTCATGTATGATATTTTTCACAAGTGACATAACATTCATTCATATTAGTTAGTGATCTTCAAGCTATATTTCTCACTATGTCATCTCTCATCTCACGCTCATATTTTATGCTATTTTGATGAGATGTTAAAGATAACTTGTGCTTTACACGATCACATAAGCTTTATATTGTATTTGATGATATGTATATTCTGTCATAGATATTCTTCCATGAATATATCTTGATGCACTATGACTTCTTTGATGCTACCTCCGATTATATTGTGCTTACTCAAGTTTTTTTTTATTCTATTCGCACAATTGGTATGCATGCATGCAATGTTCATGATAAACTTTATTCGTTTATATCCTACCTTGTGACTTTGAACGTAGACTATCTTCATGCCTTTGCTCAAAGATGCTTTGTCACATTATGCTTCATGTTGAATCTTTTGTGATAATTGAGCTAGGATGAGATCTTGTCTCTATTTGTTCACTTGGTTTCCTTCTCAAGTGATATCATGATCTTGACATTAAATTGTCATGCTTTGTATACTTTGTTAGACTATAATTGGTATCATCTCTACAAATCATATTTACATTGGTATCATATTTACTATTGTTAGAATATTGATATTGGATATCATCCTTACATGCTCATGGCATTCCATGCTTATCTTTGACTCATTATGTGAGTATCTATTCTGGAATGCATGCTTGTACTATGGTTATTTTTGAACATTGCTTCAATTAGTTTCCTAGGGTGCTAGAATTGTGTATGCCATACGTTTCATGATGTTACTATCTCTATTTTGGCATAACACTTTTGCGTGATATAGATATTCGATATTCATTTTCATTGTATCACCTTGTCACCCCACCTCGCACACTTCACTTATATCTGGTATGCTTACTTTTGGAGATACTTTGTGGAGTGTAGCTGTGATAGTTTTTGAAGATGATTTGGTATGCCTACGATTGTTATCACATGCCATTATATCACTTTGTAATGCCTACTTAATTTGTGTTATTATATTATAATATAACTTTGTACACATGGTTAAGAATTTCTATAGTAACCATGTGTATAAAAACATTTAATTAAATTGAGGATGATTACAATTGGTATTGATTATATTGATCACAATGTGTATGAAAACATGTTTGTTTACTTCGTCGCTCGACGATTATATTGATTAAATAGACATGCTTGTATGAAAACATAGAATTGTTTTCAATGCACTAAATTATGCTTAATATATCTTGTCAAGTATACTATTGGTTTCTCAGGACAATCTATCACATTGTGCTTAATGTTGTAAATTTTGTGATAATTGAATCTGTTTGGGTATTTGACACTATTTGACCACTTGTTTTTTTCTTTCTCAAGTGATGTCATGATTTTTGCATTATCACTTTTCTAACACTGCTCACACTACTCCTTAAAATTAGTATCTATTGTAATCTTTTATCGCATATGCTTATTGCTTATCTTTTTGTGATAATTGAAGGTAGTTGAGTTGTTGTTGGATATGTGCTCTTGCAATTGATATCTTTATTTCGATATCTTGTTTTCTATTGGTAACTTTACATTAGAGAACTTTACAATTGGTAACTTTACAATTGTTATACCTTTATGTTTTCCACTCTATTATTGCATTTGTTGTTTCTATACCCCCACATCTTTTTGTTAATGACAAAGGGGGAGAGAAATAAACAAGATGTGCTTATTAATTGTTTAGTGTTAAATAATAACTTGAATCATATAGACTTTATGTATGATCGTTCATGTATATGATTCAGGGGGAGCATTGGTGATTACCTTGGTTTATATTGATTACATTATATATATGTTGGTAATCATGCTCATGTTTATGATGTGTATCACCTATATGATTTGTATTGTGTATGCATATTATTTCTGCTCATTCATGCGATATATACACAACCTCATGTGATACACACACTATTAACTGCTAAATGATGCTATTGATTATTGGTATTAACTTGATTGGCATCATTGCAGAGGGTGTAAGTATATTTAATGCACAATTATTTGTTTTGTTTATATTTGGTTTGTCATCATCAAAAAGGGGGAGAATGTTGAGTATTGGACTCTCCACCTTGATTTTGATGATGATCAAACACAAATCATTGTGACTAACTCTTGTGATTGCAGTTATGAAAAGTCACCAATTAGATTCAAGAAGATCAAAAGTGACTACCCATGTTGATTCAAGTGGAGGACTTGGTAGATCAACAAAGGTGAAGCATTGGCTTGAAGAACTCAAAGGCTACTTCAAACCTCAAGCCAATGGCATCAACAAATGAATGGAGATTCAATCCAAAGAGAAGAAAGGAATGGATGAGTCAAAAGCTTCGAAGACCATGACGTTGAAGATATTCAAGTCATTCAACTAAAAGACTCAAGTCCATGAAGAATTTTGGAGATCGTCGCCAAAGTAATTTGTTCATCTCAAGCGACGTCCCAAGACTTCCTCAGAACGCGTGATCATTGTGTCTGGAGCTTTGTTGAAGCTCAAGGAGTATTCATGAAGTCAAGGGATTTGGATTCTCCATGTTGAAGCTTCAAAGACGGTTCGTCATGTTATTTATATTGTCTTCTAGCTTCGGTTTAGTAGAATGTTAAGCCTTGAGTAGTACTTGCCTAGAAATCTTCATAACTTTCATATCTTATCTCTAGGATTGCCTTAGAAGCCATTAGAAACTTTCCCGTAGCCTATCGTTTCATTTCACGGCTTCATATGCATCTTAGTTGGTTCAAGAAGAAGAACCAACCGACTAGATGACGATCTAATCGGTTGGGAATCCTTCTTGGACCGACTAGATATCCTTGCTCAACTCAGCCCATTCTCTGTTGGTCAATTAGTCGGTCTAAGAAGGTTCACCGACCGACTAGATGACGATTTAGTCGGTTGGAAATCCTTCTCAGACCGACTAGTTATCCTAATCAATTGAAGACAATTTGTTGACCAATTAGTCGGTCCAAGAAGGCTCACCGATCGACTAAATGACGATCTAGTCGGTTGGTGTTTCTTCTCAGACCGACTAGTTTTCCTTGGTAATTCAACCTTTGCACTGTCGACCAGTTAGTTGGTTCAAGAAGGATGGTTAATGCATTAAATGACAATCTAGTCGGTTGATGATCCTTCTTAGACCGACTAGTTTCAAATCTAGTCGGTCCAAGAAGGTTCACTGACCGACTAGTTGTCAATCTAGTCGGTTGATGATCCTTCTTAGACCGACTAGTTCTTACCCAGATTTTCACCATCTTCTCTGTTAACCATCTAGTCGGTCCAAGAAGGTTCACTGACCGACTAGTTGTCAATCTAGTCGGTTGATGACCCTTCTTAGACCGATTAAGCAACTTCAGAAATAGATCCGTTGGGCATTTAATGCCACGAATTTTGTGACCGTTTTCTCTCTTCCCTATATAAGTTTGTGTGCTTCTAACCAGGGATAAAAGGCTGAAATTAGAGACATTTTCACATCTTTGAAGAGAGCCATTCAACTCCAATTCCAAGCTCTCTCATCTCAATAGAATCTCTCCCTCTACTCTTTGAGCCTAATTCCCCAAGAGAGATTCTCATTCCTTGTGATCTTCTCAAGCTAAGAGCTTGAATCCAAGTCACCATCTTCACCCTAGCCATCTATTGCTGTCCATCTTGGTGGAGCTAAGGTTTGGTGATCTCATCTTCCTCAAAATCCATTCTTGCCCTAAATTGGTAAGTATTTCTCAAGGCATAGGATTTTGTGGTAAGAAGCTATTTATTTCATCTTCAATACATTTATATTGTTGTTTACTCTCGGTTGATGAGAGTGTTGGCTTGATCCCAAGTTGTGGGAGTCAAGATTTAGTTTTGCTCTCGGTTTGTGAGAGTTTGCCTAAATCCCAAGTTGTGGGATTTAGGGTTTTGCGTGTTCCCGGGTTGTGGGATACACGGACATCGATTGTAGGTCGATTGCACTTGTGAGGTGGACTCTTCTTGCTCCGCTAGCATGTGCCATATTTGATATGCCGTTGTTGCCTTGGACACATGCATAAGAATGTCATAAGTTAAATAATCAAGCAAGATATCCATTACCTCTTGATGTTTCCCCACCAATTCTCTTTGCTCATTTGTCCATTCATGTTCGGAAGTGGTAGGTGCACGAAAGGGCATCTCCACAAGCTTCCAATAATCCTCATCAATGGATTTAATATGAGCCTTCATCTTCACACACCAAATTTGATAATTGGGCCCGAGAAGATATGGTGGAGGAGGGCATCGTGTGTTGTTGTTGGTTGCCATAGCTATAACCTTGCTCTGATACCAATTGTATTATTGCTTGTGTGGTTGTTCATTTATTATATTCCGCATTTGTTGGTTAATTAGGGTTTTATTTGGCGTAAATTCCTTATAATTCTATAAAACACTATTCACCCCCCCCCCTCTAGTGTTTGTTCCTCATAGCACAGGGTCACTACTGTTTACAGTTAGTCGGTCTACGTTGAATCACCGACCGACTAGTTTGTGAACTAGTCGGTCAGTGATGCTTCTTTGACCGACTAGTTGAGACTGACTGTTCACTCTAAAATTCTCCTAAGCTACTGTTTACCGTTAGTCGGTCTAAGAACGTTTGATGACCGACTAATTGTCAATCTAGTCGGTCAATTTTTGTTCTTAGACCGACTAAGTCAACTTGCCTTCAGACTAAGTTGTTTTGCCTCTTAGTCGGTCTACGTTCATTGGATGACCGACTAGTTGTGAAACTAGTCGGTCAGAAAGTGTTCTTGGACCGACTAGATGTCTAGGTCTGAAATTCTCTTTCTTCTCAGATCTACTCTTAGTCGGTCCACGTTGTTTGGCTGACCGACTAGTTGATGAACTAGTCGGTCAGTGAGTGTTCTTTGACCGACTAATTCTCACAGATTTCTTTCCGTTGGAGATTGACCTATCTTGTTTTTATGGGATCCTATAAATACGAACCTAGGTCATTTCTATCTTCATATAGAGCTGCCATTAAGAGATTCATTGAGTTCTAAAGTGATAGCTATTCTCCCTCAAATCTAAAGCTCTCTTCCTCACAAGAAACCCATTCTCTCTCATTTCTAGATCTAGAGAGAAGCTTGTTCTTGGTGAGCTCTTCAAGCTATTGCTTGATTCAAGTTTCCAAATCTTCCCTAGGCACCCATTGCTGCTCATTTCCTTGGTGCTAGGGTTTGGTAACTTCATCTTCCTCAAATCCTTCATTCCACCTATTGGGTAAGAAAAACTCAAGGTATAGGATTTTGTGGTAAGCTTGTTTATTTCATATAAACTCTTTTATATTGCTTGTTGGTTCTCTCGGTTGTGAGAGAAGGTTGTGATCCCGGGTTGTGGGATTCACGTTTGCTATTGCATGTATGATTTGATCTTGTGAAAGTTTTTCACAAGATATTCATAGTGGAAATCTTGAGTTAGGGTTTCTAACTCAAGTATCCGGAGGGGATCCGGGTGGTTGGGACGTAGGATCACCGGGAACAAGTCGGGGAGACTTGGGTGGATCCGAACCCATTAACATCGTTTGTTAGCATTGTTAATTTCGTTGTCGTCGTTCAATTTAAGCTTCCGCAAATTGATTTGGTAGTTGATTGCAATTTAATTTGGAATTATACTCCTTATTATTTTAAAGTACTATTCACCCCCCCTTGCGAAAAGACACAGCTGCCCTAACACACTTAGTCGGTCACAGTTCAAGTACTGACCGACTAGATTACGATCTAGTCGGTCGGTCAATGAGCTTGAACCGACTAAGTCGAAACAGTAGCTCAGATGAATTTCTAGGGCAAGAATTAGTCGGTCGCAGTATATTCACTGACCGACTAGTTTTCAATCTAGTCGGTTGGAAAGTATACTATGACCGACTAAAGATAGAAAAAGATAGGAGATGGATATTTGCATGAGCTAGTCGGTCTGAGTTCATTTGCTTACCGACTAGATGAGCATCTAGTCGGTTGACAAGTGAACTGAAATCGACTAGAAGAGTCCAAAAGTAGAATTTTGATTTCTCTTCACAAACCACTTGGATGATACATCCAAACTCACTCATTAGTCATCTAAATTACCCCATAAAACGTCGAAATCTTAAATACGACATTGAAATACGAATTCGAGCAATAAATTCAAATAATTCACATAAAATTCCCAAAAATTCAATTAATCTAGCATGAATGAAATATCGCGAAATATATTAGCATGCAAGATGATTGAATTAAAATATGAATCCTATATCTCGGATTCACCCATAATCCCCAATTCTCGACGCAACCGCACAAAGGAGTCCTCCTTTAGGGGTTTCGTGAAAATATCGGCGATTTGCTTTTGGGTTTCAACGTACACTAAAATGATGTCCTTTTTAGCAACATGATCATCTAAGAAATGGTGTCGGACATCTATGTGTTTCGATCGGGAATGGTGCACCGGATTCTTTGAAAGACAGATAGCACTTTGGTTATCCACCATGATAGGGCTAGTATCACAATGAATACCAAAATCCTTCAATGTGTGTCTCATCCAAAGAACCTGGGCACAAGCGGCACCGGCGGCAATGTATTCCGCCTCGGTGGTTGAAAGTGAAACCGAATTTTGCTTCTTGGAAAACCAAGAGACAAGAGAATTTCCTAGAAAATGGCAAGTGCCACTAGTACTTTTCCTGTCGGATTTGCATCCCGCATAATCAGCGTCACTGTATGAGACTAACTCATACGTGCTAGATCTCGGATATAGTAATCCAAAATCTAAAGTGTAACTTAGATAGCGAAAAATGCGTTTTACCGCTACTAAGTGAGAATCCTTAGGTTGAGACTGATAACGAGCACATATACATACGGCAAACATAATATCGGGCCTACTTGCGGTAAGATAAAGCAAACTACCTATCATACCTCGATATAGACGAATGTCTACATCCTTACCGCCCGTATCCTTGTCAAGATGCGTAGTCGTGCTCATCGGAGTCTTTTTCCCGGAGGCATTCTCCATTCCAAATCGCTTTAGCAACTCCACCGTGTACTTCGTTTGGTGGATGAAGATTGCATCGTTCATTTGGCGAATTTGGAGACCTAAGAAATATTTGAGTTCGCCCATGTGGCTCATCTCAAATTGTTCCTTCATAACATTAGAAAACTCTTCGCAAAGAGCGAAGTTAGTAGCACCGAAAATGATATCATCAACATAAATTTGAACTAATAATATATCATTATTCGCATGCTTAATAAAAAGTGTTGAATCGGCTTCACCCATTTTAAAATTCAAATCCAAAAGAAAATTCTTTAGGCGATCATACCAAGCTCGAGGAGCTTGTCTCAAACCATAAAGAGCTTTCTTTAATTTAAAAACGTGATTTGGAAATTTTTCATTAATGAAGCCCGGAGGTTGAGAAACGTAAACTTCCTCAACGACATCTCCGTTTAAAAATGCACTTTTAACATCCATTTGAAATAATTTAAAATTCTTATGGCATGCAAAAGACAATAATAATCTAATTGATTCTAATCTAGCTACCGGAGCGAAAGATTCTTCGAAATCGATACCTTCCTCTTGTCGATAGCCTTGAGCTACTAACCGAGCTTTGTTCCGGACGACGACTTGGTTTTCGTCGGTCTTGTTCTTGAAGATCCACTTTGTCCCTATGACGGTGTGGTTCTTCGATGGCAATGGAACAAGCTCCCAAACTTCATTCCTCTCGAATTGAATGAGCTCCTCCTCCATGGCTAAGATCCAAGCGCTATCTTCACATGCTTCATTAATATTCTTTGGCTCTATCGATGAGGCAAAGGCACAATTTGCGAAGTGGTGAACTTGCGATCTCGTCTTGACACTATCATAGATATTGCCAATGACTTGCTCATGGGGATGGTCACGAACCGAATGAAGCCGTTTGGGAATACCTTGATCACTTGGAACATTCTCAACAACTTCATTAGTTGGGTTAGTCTCAATGGAATCAATAGAATCATTAGACTTAGAATTTTCAAACGAATCACATAAAACATCCATAGAATCATTATCATTTGAAATTCTAGTTGGAACAAATCCTTCATTAAATGAGACATGAAGCGACTCCTCGATCGTTGAGGTTCGTTTGTTGAATATCCGGTAGGCTTTGCTACGCGTAGAGTATCCAACAAAGATTCCCTCATCGGATCTTGGATCGAATTTGTCCAAACTACCATATGTGTTCTTAATAAAACATTTTGAACCGAAAACACGAAAATGTTTAACTTGAGGCAACCTACCAAACAACAATTCATAACACGTTTGTTTAGTGCCGGGCCTCAAAAGTATTCTATTAAACACATAGCAAGCGGTGTGTACCGCTTCCGCCCAAAATTGATGGCCAAGTTGGCTATCATCAAGCATAGTGCGAGCACACTCCACTAGCGTCCTATTCTTTCTCTCAACTACACCATTTTGAGGCGGTGCACGAGGGAAAGAGAAGGTGTGAGTAATACCAACTTCATCACAAAATGTCTCAAAAGACTCATTCTCAAATTCACCTCCATGATCACTACGAATAGTGACAATGGTGGTTCCTAAGAGATTTTGTACTTTCTTAACAAAAATTGTGAAGTTGTCAAAAGTTTCATTTTTATTGCACAATGAAAATACCCAAGTAAATCTTGAATAGTCATCTACGATGACAAGTCCATACCTTGCATTTCCTAAGGAAGCTACTCTAGTTGGCCCAAATAAATCTAGATGTAATAGCTCTAGTGGCCTTTTAGTAGAGATGCTTTTCTTAGGTTTAAATGAAGATTTAGGAAGCTTGCCGCGTTGACAACAATCACAAAAACTTTTCTTTTCAAAAACTAGCTTCGGAAAACCTTTAATAGAATTCAATTTTGAAAGCTTATATAATGTTCCAAAGTTCACATGTCCAAAGCGTCGATGCCATAAGTGTTGTTCACTTGTGTTGGCAACGAGACATTGTTCATATGACTTAGGAAGATCCAAAATATAAATGTCTTTACGACGAGTTCCGGAAAATAATAATTTTTCATTATCCTTTCTTAAAATATGACACAATCCTTTTGCAAAGCTAACTTTGTAACCTTTGTCACAAAGTTGGCTTATTGAAATAAGATTATGATTTAAACCACTAACAAGATAAACATTACTAATTAATGGTTTAGAGGGGTTACCGACTTTACCAACACCTATGATGGTTCCGCTCTCGTTGCCTCCAAATATGACGCGGTTTCCATTCGCAATGGGAACCACTCCAGAGAGCAATCGAGCGTCACCCGTCATGTGTTTTGAACACCCGCTATCGAGTATCCAATTCCCTTTGGAGCTAAATTTAAATTTGTTGCTCCTTTCCCTTTTCTTTTCCTTGAGTACCTAAAGATAGAAACTTTCATATCATGGTACCCAAGGTCATTGGGTCCAAGGGATTAGACCTTTGGAAGCCAAGTCCAAGTGGACTTAGACTTCCCCACATAATTCTTACTATGTACAACATCCGAAAAATAAGCATTCATGTATATTTGTTTTTCGTCCATGCTTGTGTCCGTTGGGCTCCAAATAGTAAATATTTTGGGAGCCATCATCCTATTGGGTGCATGCATGCGACGTTGATTTCTACGTGATGCATGTTGTGGATAGGCATATGGGACATGATGGAATGGTGCACGACGAGAATTATTCATATGATGCGGTGGGTGAACATATGCATGTGTGGGAACACGTGCGTGAGGGTGTCTCACATGGTGTGCACGTGCCCGAGAATGTGTTGCATAAAAATCATCATATGTGTGAGATGGTGGAGTAGGACGTGTGTTCCTACGTGGCATGTTATTGGTGTACATGTAGGCATGACCCTTCTTTGGAGGTCCACCCAAGGTGGGTTTCTTTCCAAAAGAGGGCGTGGACGAGGTGGAAGCACCATTGGTAGATGAACTACCAATAGAGTGTTTGCTACCACTCGTAGAGTCACCGGAAG
>JAULAV010004591.1:0-17650 GCA_030789695.1 Scilla litardierei | reverse complement strand
TTATCATCATACACTCGAAGACCGTGGGGGGGGGGGGGGGGGGAATGACAACGCATCTTTACGGACCGTGAAATCATTTGCGGAACCTTTCCACCCTGCCATTACGTACGTGAATCGTTTATTTGGCGTTGCAGCGGCAAGAACATTTTGCGTCACACCCTTACATCCTCTAAAACGGGGTACGAGATTGGCTGGTAGCATGGCATCGATATGTGTTCCATCAATGAGACCAATGCAATCCTACAACGTCATCAATAAATCAACTGTTGACATCAACGTTATTTCAAGTACAATCAAAGCCAAAAATGCACAATGTAGCAGCAACCAACAAGGCCAATCCAAGCCATGCATGAATCCGTACACTCATGCCCTCAGATTATCCCCACATATATATGTCTTTGCTGATTTCTTAAATAATATCAAGCATAACATAGCAAGGACCCATCATATCATCATATGTACGATGACTCAATTTAAATAAGAAAATTACATCATTGGGCATCTTTTTTAATGGACCCGCAGAAATCATGGATTCAGCTTGCTTCGATGTCCTTGGATTGCTAAAATATTTTCTTATGTCAATATTGATGAAAGCTTGGATTTTTTGGCGATGAGATGACTTGGGTTTTATTTCAGAATGTCCATACCATTTGTGTATCTGTTGCATGACTGTGTGCATGAAAATATAGCTGCTCTACAGAGCATGTGATCTAGGGTTTCATGAACCCTATATGGGGAGGCAAAAATTTCAATGCATACAACATGATACTGCAACCATCAATGCCATTACAAGCCATGCATGAATCCTCAACCTATTGCCCTCAGAATATACCCACATAATTAATCATTGCTGATTTCTTGAAATATATCAAGCATACAATAGCAATTACCCATCATTTACTCAATAATACCGATGCCTCAGTTTCAGTATGTCTGTTTCATCATAGGCAATTTCTTAAATGGATCAGCATACAATTAAGGGTTCAGCTTGCTTGAATTGGGTTGGATTGCGAATTCATGAATGCAATGAAATTAAGCATACATTTAAAGGCATTTTCTTATGCAAGAATGTTTGAGAGAACATGCTAATTTAATCGAGGCTGGGATGTTCATATTAATCTAGGGTTTTGGTTACTGGATCCTACGTCCCTGGCAACGGAGAAGTCCTATCACCTGTAGAGAGTCTGTGGGGGTGTCACGCCACGTCAGTCAGATGTGAGGACCATGGATTCCTTGGCGTAATTGTCCCTTGCAAATTGGTATGTGTACTGATACGTCAGGAGGTAATAGACCGTTGCTATAGATTTGGCAGGAGATTATGAATATGTGGAGTATTCAATGAACGTGCGTTAATAATGGCCACGAGAGAGAGCTGATTGTTTGCCCGGATTTGTGCCATGTGGAGTGAGCTAAGGTGACCGAGAAGGCAGGTGCTCGGGCCGCCAACCTTACGGAGCTATGTCTTCCATACAGACATGTGCTGAGCTGAGCTGAGTCGAGGTCGGGTAGGGCTGACCTCATGAGCTTAGGTCAAGAGGACCCCCGATAGTGGGTTTCATCTGATAGACTTGGTTGTGCTCCATCGCTGGTTGGCCCAAGTAAAAATTGGTATCCACATCTATAATGTATTTATTATGATTATTCTGGGCAAATAATCCTAATCTCACTCATATTTTGCAAAAATAAAATAAAACGATATCTTTGAAGAGCTTGGAAAAACGTAAAATAGGGGTTTCACTTAATGTTAATTCATTCATTGCTTTGTTAATTTATAAAATTACTAGTAATATTATATTCACTTATTATTTATAAAATACACTAAATCCGATCGGTCTATTTTGAAAACATGTTCGAGCTTAGAAATCTCACCTTATGTATAAATGGGTAAGGATTATGCTAATGTGAGTCCAACCTAAACCCAGCCAATTCCTACCCCATATCTTTATCCTAAATTAAAAATTTACATGACTGATGTTGTTAGAGCAAAGATAATTTATTATTCCAAATTCTCAAGTTTTGTTTTAATTTTAATTTTAGGTTTTGTTTGTGTTTGTGTTTGTGTTTGTTGTTGTTTTTTCATTTTCTAACATTTTTTGTTACATCACATATGTGCCAAATTGTCGTGGACAAAGAAACTAAGGCGGTGTTTGGTTGGTGGGAAATGGAAAGAAAAGGAAAGAAATTAAGAGGGAAAGTGAATTTTCATTGTTTGGTTGAAAAGAAAATGAAAAAGAAAGAAAAAGTGGAAAATAAAAATTAAAACTTTTCTTTCAAGTTTTCCTCCTCTTGACCCAACAAAAATGAGGGAAAAGTGTGTAAAACTAACTACTCTCACATTCATACAACAAATATAATCAGTTGTTATTTTAAATGAACTGATGAATAATTCATGAAATTTTTCGAAAAATTATGAATAATTCACGAATTTGTCAAAAAATTACGAATCCTTATCAAAATTTTGCTCATGAATTCTTTAAAATTCGCGAATTTTTCTCGAATTTTTTAAAATAGTATGCGGATAATTCACAATTTTGTTAAAGTAAATCATGAATATTTAATATATTTCTATTCATGAACTTTGTTCAAGAAATCAGCGAATAATTAATTTGTGTTATGAATCAACTACTGGGGGAGGAACCCCCAGCCCTTTATTTATAGGCATGGTAGGAGAGTAGATACATCGAATACATAGATATGGGCGTATCTCTAAGATACCCGCAATCCTAACCGACTCTGGTTATTTCCATTCACAACACTCCCCCTTATCCAGCCATAGGTGTGGACTCCGCTCAAGAGTACTTCGGGATTCTGAGCGTAATAAGAGTCTCACATGGGGTGGATACTTCAGGATCCTGAGTTGGTGAGGTTTGCCTCGTTAAAACCTTTAGCTATGGAAAACCCAGTGGGAAAAACCATAGTTAAGGAAAAAGAGTGCAAACGCTCTTTAACTCCCCCTGATTTGTACAAGTGACTCTGCTCATGAATACTTCTGGATTCTGAGCGTCACAGAGGGGTGGATACTTCAGGATCCAGAGTTGATGTGATTTGCCTCGTTAAAACCTTTGGCTATGGAAAACCCAGTGGGAAAAACCATAGCTAAGGGAAAAGAGTACAAATTCTGTCAACTCCCCCTGATCTGTAAAAGCTCTTAGGCTTTCAGATCTCGTAGGCTTATCTCATCACTCCTATTTACAATATTCCGAAAATGTACACAGATTACGAATTTTATCACCATCAAGCAGCTGCTGAATCCAGAAACTCTGAAGAGGTTGCTAAGTTTCGTCGCCTCTGATGTGGTCTTCAGACTATATGGTTAGCTCCACAGAACCAGCCTCTATCCCAGTCGTCACTGGGATGTGATGTACCACCAGGCGCCCTCAAATACACCATTGGTGTGATTCTGGAATGGTGAGGATCTCGGAATGATAGGATGATGTTGCCTTCATAAGTTGCTTTGCAGATCTGCAGGGGATGGCCATCCCACTGTGGGTACCCGTTCTGTGATTTCTCAGCATAGGGACTGGACCTGAAACCTGCATTTGCATAAACATTGGAGGATGCTACTACATTTTGTAAGTCCAAATATTTCGACCCTTGGAGGAAGCGCAGAAGGCTTAACTCAGGTCTAATGGCCCTTTTTAGGTGCCAACTATCTCTGGCTAATGAGTTTACTGCAATTGCTATACCGGGACACATGCAGTTAGCCAGGAGTGCATGATTGCACTAAGATAAGGGACTTTAGGACCAGTTATATCCTCCCCCTCTTCCAGCGATCGGAAGGGTTCTTTTTGTTCATCCAGTAAGTGTACCACCGTAGGTGTACTTTGGATGACAATGGTCCTTATAATATCTCCAACGCACTTCTGGGCGTTTGTAACAGGATTCTATGAGCCATGACTTTATATTTGCCTAGGTCTTTTTATTTCATGTTTAAAAGTCAGGCTTGTACATTTATGTCGGTTTTCTCTTCAGGAGATCCGATGAGATGTTAGTTGTCTACAACTAAGATCTCTAATCCTGTTCTTTGCACAGATGCAAAGACAACCTTCAGTAGGAATCATTGACTTGTCAAGTGATTCTCTTGGTTGTACATTTATTTATACTTATTGTTTTTCTTGAATAGACGTCCCGAAGTCTATTCAGGCATTTTAAGGAAATGTGGAAATTATCTTTACAAGATATCCACGAAGGTATGCCGTCACAACATCCAATAACAGCATATCCAAAATTTTCCTTCGCCAAATCGTAAGGTATTCGCTTTTGATAACTTAGGGAGACTGATGCATCATTATGAGACATGCTCATTTGAATTTGTTCGATCCCTAGTTTCAGCGAAATTTTCCTTGGGCTATAGGTTGTACCGTATAGCATACGAATTTGTATTTATTTTTCTTATGTTTGCAATACTTTGTTTTATCCACAGGTTTGACACCTTTTAGTGTCTGGACTTCAGGTCCGAACATTTCACGTTTCATAAGTGAGTCCAGCTCATCTTCTATTGCCACGTTCCACATTTTGGCCAATCTCTACGTTTGCCTTCTAGCAACGGAGTGTGGAACGATAATTTACAAACATCATCGCCATTGCGATGTATATGGCAATATGATACGTGAATACATTGTCGACAATTTATGTTCTATCTGTCCAACACCTCCCCAGTACGTACAACATTTACTTAATTTCACTTTTTCCCGGCAATTCCTCTGCAGTGGATTCCGGGAAGGGTGATGGTGTGGACAGGAGCTCATTGTCCTGTGGTAGTATTGTCTTAAGGTCTCCAGGAGTTTCTTGTCCTAGGAGCCTGGTGGTCTGCCTCTTTTCTATTGAGGATCAGCCACTTCTGCTGCTGGTGGATTGCATCCATTCTCGGGGATGTCAATCCTAGCTGGAGTTTTTGCAGCAGGGATGTGTGATCTGACAATCTTCTGGTTGTCAATAAATGATTCCGGTAATTGGTAAACAGTGTTCTGTATGTGGAGGATCTTCGGGATCTCATCTACACATTGTATTGTTACCGGATCATAGTGGGTCAAACTTTTTGTATCCCACGTTATAATTTTCTTCGCGCCAGATTTTCTAGTATCTGGGCCTATTTTTGGGAAACTCGTCTCATCGAAATCACAGTCTTCAAGATGTGCCTTAAATGCGTCCCCCGTTTGGGGTTCTAGGTATCTTATAAGTGAGGGTGAGTCAAACCCTGCATGGATACCTAGGCGACGTTGAGTACCGTTTTGGTCCTCTTTGGTGGTGCAATGGGGATTTAAGACTGCGCGACCGAAGATTCTCAGATGAGAAATGTTCGGTGGCATTCCATATGCAAGTTGCATTGGAGACTCTGACCTCCAGAGGGTCTTATTTTCATTTACGATGCAGCATGCAGAGTTTGCATGTCCCCATGCATCCATAGGCAATCGGGATTTAATGGACGTTCAGTCCATTGGAGTCTACTTTTCAGTGACTCTGCCGACCCATTTTGGGTATGAACATGCGGCACTTGTATGTTCATTTTCAACTCCCGTTGATTGGCAGTACTCTTGAAAAGACTGGGAGGTATATTTCCCAACATTAACCAGACTTATTTACAACATTTTATTGTCTGGGAAATGTGCCCGCAACATATTTATTTTTGTGCCAATAGCTTTGGAAAAGCTAAGTTGCGGGTCTGTAGTAGACACACGTACGGATATTCTGAGGATGCATTTATCAGTACAGTGAAGTACTGAAATAGCCCACTAGGGGTGGTGGATTTTATCCACATCTATCTCCTTGTATTCTTTTTGAGGAAGCGTGGAGATTCTTTTTCAACTTATTGTGGAGATGGCCTTGCAATTAGTTTTCCCTTATAGTAAGGGATGCGAGGGATGTTTTCCCTTCTGAAGAATCTTCTGGTTCTTCAAGTCATACCCATAGGATAAGATGCAATGCATCATCACAAATCCAGGGTGGCCAAGTCCATCATGCCGGAGTAAAAACTCGGCTGATGTCGGGCACTTCAGGTGCTCCGTTTAAATTCTGCTTCCTTTCTCCGAATCTTCGTATGGTGGAGGCCTATAAGGCTCTCAAAACGTTCAAGTGTGGATTTTACTCCTTGTTCTTGAGACGTTGCATACGGTAATTTTTTTTTTCATTTACATTTGCTGTTTCCAAGTGGAATCCGTTGCAACAGATGTCCTAGAAACTTAGAAAGTTTCTTTTGGAATTCGGAGGGATTAGTGCATCCTTTATTTTTGTGTCGTTTGGGGGCAACAGTGTTGCATTCCCTGGATCTTCAATATAGCCCTGATATTGGGCTTTGTATTGAAAGAGATCGTACGTGTTTATTGTCTACTAATTATTTATGAGAGCAGTTTCAAAAGATGAAACATAAAGGCACATGCATATTCAGATAGACATATTCATTTATTGTCTACTAAAATTTTTCAACCAAAACAGATTGCGTAATACAAAAGCTCTCATAACGTGAGATGTTCTAAACAATTTGCCAAGATAAAAGTAAAGGCTAGTCAAGCATGTCATTATTTTCGAAGTTGCCAGCTGAAAAACTTAACTGGAGCATCAGATGTCATCAGGTTTGTTTCAGCTTTATTTTTCTTGTTCTCTTTATACAAATCCTGGAGATGATGCGGAGTTCGGCACACTCTGGACCAGTGGCCTTTCATGCCACAATTTTGGCACTGGTCTTCCCATTCCCTCTTGGGTGGGGGTATATCATTTCTATTTTTGTTATTTCTGTGCCTCGTGAACTTCCGCTTACTTTCATTATTTCGCTGCTGCTATACATGGCCCTTGGCATTTTTCTGTTGACCCCCCTTCTGTGGTCTTTCTTTTCTTTTATTATCTCTCTTCTTTTTGAAGGAAGAGGAATAGTGAGCTTCTGGTGGGGGGGGCAGTGCCGGGGAGCGTATATTGTGAGTGGAGAGAAGAAGCTCTCTGTTTTGCTCGGCCATGAGTAAACATGACAGCAGCTCGGAATACTTGGTGAACTTGCGTTCACGGTATTGCTGCATGAGTATCGCATCTTTTTCATGGAAGGACGTATACGTCTTTTCCAGCATGCGATTTTCTGAGACTTTTTCACCACACAACTTCAGGCGTGCGGTGATGCTAAAAAGTGCTGAGTTGTACTCAGCAACGGACTTTAAGTACTGCAGTCTCAGGTTCTCCCACTCGTATCGTGCCCTTGGGAGTATAACATCTTTCTGATGTTTATACATGTCCTCAAGGGCAGTCCATAGCTCAAGTGGATCTTCGACCGTAAGGTATTCAGCCTTTAAGGTCTTGTCCACATGGCGGCGAATATAGATGATGGCTTGCGCCTTCTCTATATCGCTAACATTTTCTTTTTCAGTCACAGCAGCGATGAGGGTCTTTGCCCGCAGGTGAAACTTTACATCTAGCTGCCAGCTTAGATAGTTTCTACCTGATGCTTCCAGTACTTCGAAATTAACGCTTGCAATATTAGCCATTTATCTAGCAGAGCACAAACATGCATGAATTAATAATTAATTCAGAGAAAACATTTTCATGCGGAGGCAATATTTAACGAAAAACTAAATGTGTGGATCGGCCAGTCCCACAAGAAAGAGTCCAAAAAAAGTCCACAGTCCAAATTATACAAATTTGCAGCTTAAAGAAAATGAAAATACAACTTTGGAAACCCCGTGGGTCCCATATGATATCTCCATCTTCAAGCGTGGCCTCCGTCTCCATGGAAGTTGGTCTTCTTTCTTTGACATTTACATAAATTCCTCACTACAATTTCTCTCAAAAATAAAAGAAAAGTGCGGGAAATAAACTGTGGGACTAAACGGCCGATCCAAAAACCACATTTAGCAATTCATGCAGAAATATTGTGCTCATCAACATTTTCATCAGACATTTTCATCACAGGCATCACATGCATTTAATATTCGCAGAGATGGATAAATAATTTAAACACTTAATAATTATTGGACCACTGGGCAACGTCATACACCGTTAGTTTAGGTTACTAACGGCAGAGCGGTCGCAGGATCTTCCTAATTATTAAGTTTTAAATACAATGCACAACCACGCATATAATATCCAACAGAATATACCAGAGATGCAAAGCATGTAAATATGATTTTTGCAGAAAAAATCATTACAATGCAAAGGTTGTAATTTGAATGGGTTTAATCAATTAAATTGATTAAGAGCCCAAAATAAACATTTTCTTTGTCAGAGGAAAAAGTTTCCCTCATCATCCCAAAAGCCCCCCCCCAGAATCCCCAAAAAGTCCTCGCCTATCCGATATTTGTCCCGTAATTTACTATGATTTTTCACGAATATTTTGCCCTTAAATCCCCCTTTTAAATTAATTTTTAGGCTAGCAAGTTGCCTTTTAAGGCTTGTTAATAGCCTTTGCCTCCCCCAATTTTTTTTTTCTTCTTTCAGATAAAACAACATGCGGGTCTGAAGCCCGCAGTCGACCTATGGGCTTCAGGCACATAGGCTTTTTTTTCTTTTCTTTTCTTTTCTTTTCTTTTCTTTTCTTTTTTTTTTTTGAAATCTGTGGGCCTGAAGCCCACAACAGGTCTGTGGGCTTCAGGCCCACAGACTCTGATTTTTTTTTGTTTTTGTTTTTTTTTGAATTCTGTGGGCCTGAAGCCCACAGATCTGCTGTGGGCTTCAGGCCCACAGATCTGGAATTTTTTTTTTAAATTAACTGTGCAAACTAGGGTTGCAGGGGGGAGGGCGCCGCCGCCGCCCCCCTGCAGGGGGGATCGGCGGCGGGGGCCGCCGCCCCCGCTGCAGGGGGGGCGCGACGGCGATCCCGCCGCCCCCCCTTGCAGGGGGAAGCGGCGACAGGGGCCGCCGCCCCCCCTTGCAGGGGGGCGCGGCGGGGCGATTCCGCCGCCCCCCCTTGTGGGGGGCGCGGCGGGGCCGCCGCCGCCCCGTGCAGGGGGGAGCGGCCGGCGGCGGGCCGCCGCCCCCCCTGGAGGGGGGGGGGGAGCGGCGGTGGCCGACCCCCCTGCGGGGGGGGGGGGGGAGCGGCCGGGGGTTCCGTCGAGGTTGGGGGGTTCCGGTGACGGCTAGCCGCCGGAGTGTTCAAAATTAGGGTTTTTACCCTAAAAATTGAGTTTTTGGGATGAAAAATCCGTCGTTTTCAAGGCGACGATGAATCCCCATGACGATCTTGCGAGATCTAGGGGAGGGGCAATCATACGTATGATTAAAAATATCGTTTTTAGTATTTTTACCTCTATATCCGTCCTCCGGATATAGCGACGGTTGCTCGAAGCCCTACGCGGATGACGACCCTTGATGGAGGAAGCCTTGCACCGCGCTCGTGGATCTCCCGTCTCGCCTTCGCCTTCGCCTTCGCAACGAACGGAAAGAAAATTTTGTGGAAAAGAAAATTTTTAGAGTCGTGCTGATAACGTGTTATGAATCAACTACTGGGGGAGGAACCCCCAGCCCTTTATTTATAGGCATGGTAGGAGAGTAGATACATCGAATACATAGATATGGGCGTATCTCTAAGATACCCGCAATCCTAACCGACTCTGGTTATTTCCATTCACAACAATTTGCAGGAATTAATAACACTGAAAATTATATCATGCAGAGGCAATTTAAATAAATAAGCTAATGGCATGTAACAGCTAGTCACCACATAAATAATATAATGTCCCAAATTCTAATTATACAGTTCCTTTTTACATAAATAAAAAAGAAAAATACAACTTTGGAAACCGCGTGGATTCGATAAAATTCTTCTAGAGGTGGCCTCCGCCTCCATAAAAATGACCATGGGTCTTTGGTATTACATAATGTTCATCTCTACAATTTCTTTCAAAAAGAAAAGAAAAGAAAAGTGCAGGAAAAATAAATGTGGGACTTAAAAGGCCGATCCAAACTCAAAATATAGCCTTTCATGCAAATTTCTGCTAAGAAACATGTTCATCACAGTTAATCACATATCACAGACATCACATATTCATAGGATATATGAATTTAAATATGTTATGCTTAATAATTAATTGGACCATGGGACGACGCCATGGACCGTTAGGTTTGTTAACTAACGGTAGTGCGGTCGCAGGATCCGCCTAACTATTAAACGAATGCTTACAACAGTAAACATAAAAGTATCCCAGAATTCATGACAAATATCATGTGATATAAAGCATATTAATATGGTCCTAAAGCATGCATCATGGGTAAATAATATGCCAAAGGTAAATTATGAGTATATGACTTAGTCCAGAAATTAAGAAAACTGAACTATGCCCCTCTTTATCATAGGAATTATTCATATTCTCCCCACTATTCCCCCTTTTTATATCACCTTATTTCTATTTTTATTAATCTTGTTTCTTGTATTTTCGGTGCTATAGGCTTCAACCCACAGCCCCCATTTATCCACACTTTTTTCTAATCGTTAGTGGGTTGAAGCCCACGGCCTGGTGCCGCGGGCATCGGCCCGTAGCATTTTTTTGCTTTTTTTATACCAGCCCGCTGGCTGTTGCTGTGGGCTTCATGCCCCCATGTAGTGAAATTTTATTTTTGTAACTGTTTATGTGGGTCGAGGACCGTAGCGATTGCTTCGGGCTTTGGCCTGCTAGGCCGATCTTGCATAGGGTTTTTGCACGGGGGCGTCGCCGTAGTCGGTGGTGGTGTTCCGTCGTTGCGGCGACAGGGCAGGGGTTTCTGGGGAGCCGCTGCTTCTAGCGGTGGCATAACGCTGCTAGGGCAACGGTGTGGTATGGTTTTAGGGGCGCAACCGCTTCAGGCGCCGCGGCTAGGGCGGCGGTGGGTTACCGACGGTGTTCGGGCCACTTGTGTTTTTCTTCTTCTTTTTGTGTGTGGAAACCCTAGTTAGGGTTTGCCGCCGCCATTGGCGGTGTCGTGCCTCTGCTGTGGGGCGGTCGTGGGGAAAAAGGCGGCGGGTTAGGGGGTTGCCGCCGGCGTGCGTGCCGCCGGCCGATCGATCGAGTAATTAATTTGTTTGTTTGTTTGACTATGACCGTTAGGGTTGGCGGCTGCCTGGCGGCCGCTTTAGGGTCGGCGGTCATGGGCCGTTGCCCTCTCCCCCTTGGGGGGATGGGTTGGTGGCCGGTGGCCGTCGCACTTCCTCGGATTTTTTTATTGTTGCGATATATTACGATATATTACGATCCATTTAAATCTAGGCAATTATCATGATCATGAATAGAAAATTGCGGGAGTTTTCGGTATACCTCTAAACAGACGAGGGGGCTTCGATTTCTCGTCTACGCGCGGGCAATCCTCCGTCGTCCTTCCAAGCTTTCGCAACGTCCGGGCCATCTCGCACATGAAGATCGTGCTGGTAACGTGTTGTGAATGTGAATTTGTTTTCTGGGGGAGACCCCAAGCCTGTATTTACAAAGGATAGAAAGAGTCCATACAATGGTAGGATACAAAGTTTGAGTAGGATACAAACTCATCAGCTATCAATATAATAATGTATTCATAACATATTTCCCATTTTTTTAAATTCTTATTCTTACTGTTGCTTTGCACATTATATTTTAGGCCAACCGGGAATCTAAATTGAACGTCGAAGGAATCGAATCAACGGGTTATATATCTCAATCCGGCTCGGCCAACGTTTTCGTCATTATATTTGGTTCGACGCCAACAACGAACAACCGAGGCCGCCCATTGGCAATTTGATTATGGGCTTCAGGAACTTCACATCCAACTCAGATGGCATCAGATTCTGGCCAGGATGTCAAAGAGAAGCACAAAGCACCAAAGCGAGTCAAAAAGGAAGGCACGAGAAACAACTGCTCCATTTAGCATACTTAATTAAACCAATGGAGCACATATTCGACTGGCTTCTTTATCTCTCTCTGGATAACTTCGCTGTCAAGCAAACTCGGAGGCGGTGCCGTGTTCATATTCGAGTTCGTCTTTTCCTCTCTCTATATATAAGCATTTGTCCAGTGCCCCAACGTGTCATTAGCTTGATCTCTCAGCTTGAAGATGAGCGATCCCAAGTACGCTTACCCTTATCCTGCCCAAGGTATTGGCATACGAAATTGTACTCGTTCTTTTTTTTCGTTCACTTTTTATCTGTTTTGATTTGTTTGAATGGTGTATGTTGAAGGGTATTATCAAGGGCCTCCGGTGATGGCGCCGCCGCAGTATGCAGCGCCGCCGCCGAGGAGGGAGACGGGGTTTCTTGAAGGATGCCTCGCTGCTCTTTGTTGCTGCTGCCTTATCGACGAGTGCTGCTGCGATCCGTCCGTTATTTTCGTCACCTGATTGTTTGTTACGCACGCGAAAAAAACGAAGTCCGAAATCATGTGATGCTTGTAATAGTTGCGGTGAATTTGTGTTCTCTGATTGCTTCCAGTTTCTATATTATTTGGAGGTGTATTACTTTTTATTAATTTTTCTGTTCCAAACTCGTAAATATCACTCTCTTTCATTTTGATGCTGTGGGAGATAATTTCATGGGTCTTTCAGTTTTAAAATTCTTTCTAGTTGCAAGAAGATACTCTAATTTCTAGGCCAAAGACAAGGCAACATGGTTGTGCGTTGATACGCACAGCCGTGTAAGCGTTTTAGCCTCCCAGTTCAAAAAAGAGCCCCAGCAACACGGCCGTGCACAGTGGCGTAACCAGGAATTTTTTTTTTGCCCTGTGCAATAATAAAGACAGGAAAAAGAATATTTTTTTATGGTATGCATGATGTATAGCATATGAATGCATGCTGTATTAGAATATGAATCAAAATCAAATCTAATGTCCGAAATTTTTTTACTGGTAATTTCTTATTATTGTGTATGAATATATGTAAGAAATAAAAAAAATTCTTCACTTGGAATCAAACCCATAACATGTACGTGATCTCATACACCATTGTCTTAGACATTTGGCTATAAAGAAATGATGATAGAACACGAGATTTTTTTTAATAAATAAACGATTATTATATGCAATATGTAAGAAAAGGGATTTTTTAAATAAATAAGCGGTTATTGTATGTAATATGCAAGAAATGTAAATGTAAAATACCTCCACTAATGTGTGTAATATGTAAGAAATGAGATTTTTTAATAAATAAAATATTATTGTTTGTAATATGCAAGAAATGTAAATGAAGAGATTTTTTTAATAAATAAATGATTAATGTATGTAATTTATAAGAAATGTAAATGTAAAATGCATTCACTTTATATGTAAGAAATGAGAATTTTTTATTAGTAAACTGTTATTATATGCAAGAAGGAAGAAATCTAAATGTAAAATGACATTGCTGGGATTCAAACCCCAGACTTGCTGCCAAATGCCTAATGCACTAGCCATTGGGATATTATTGAGATGGTGTTAATGTGTAGTACTAGTTTATCTTTAAATTTGTTGCCCTGGGCAGCTGCCCAGGGCAACTTACATGTAGTTACGCCCCTGGCCGTACATCCGTGCACATGGCTGTGCCAGATTTGCAAAAGTTGAAATTTTTTGCCAAAGGAGCTGAAGAGCGTGGAACTACCGCATGATGATGCCGTCGTCATCACGGCCACCATCAACGAGATCGACGTAAAGAGATTACTTGTCGACACAAGAAGCTCGTGCGATGTACTCTTCTTCACCACGTTGGAGAGAATGAGGTTGTCTTCCACGGAGTTGACGCCCTGCTCGGGGCCCCTAGTGGGATTCACCGGACACTCCGCCCCAATAGCATGAATCATCACCCTACAGGTGACCCTCGGCACGTATCCGCAACAAGTCACTCGCCTGACCAGTTTCATGGTGGTGAAGATCAACTCGGCGTACAACGAGATCATCGGGAGACCACTACTGAACGCTATAGAAGCGGTGGTCTCGACTTTCCATCATATGATCAAATTTTAGACCCCCGAAGGGATCGGAAAAGCAAGAGGAAATCAGAAGCAGGCACGGTCGTGCTATACACTGTCCACCACTTTAAGAAGGATCATGCAGGCAGACCTAGTCGATCCTAAAGGCGAAGATCGACGGCCTGCAGTAGTCAAAGAAACGGAGAACATCCGGATCTCTGAAGAAGAGGGGAAAACTGTCTCTATTAGATCAATGCTCCCTTTTGACCCAAGGGAACAGTTGATCGCTCTCCTGATAGAACATGCAGATGTTTTCGCCTGGTCCCCGAAGGTTATGCTCGGCATTGACCCCGAGGTGATATCCCACAAGCTGGAGGTCGACCCGACTTTCAGGCCCATGAAGCAAAAGAAGAGAAACATGGTGGGCGAAAAGATGAAGGAAGCAATTGAGGAAGTGGATCGACTTCTGGAGGCAGGCTTCATTCGGGAAGTCAAATATCCTGAATGGCTCTCGAATGGCTTGATGGTGAAAAAAGCGAACGGCAAATGGTAAATGTGCATTGACTTCACCGATCTTAATAAAGCATGTCCGAAGGATAGTTACCCCTGCCTCGGATCGACCATCTGGTCGACAGTGCTTCGGGCTTCGAACCCCTCAGCTTCATATACGCTTTCTCAGGATATAACCAGATCCAGATGGCGCTGGACGATGAAGAGAAGACTTCTTTCATCACTGATCGAGGTATTTTTTGATATACCAAAATGTCATTTGGTTTGAAGAATATTGCAGAGGTCATGTACTAACGCAGGATGAACGGAGTCTTCGAGGCTCAAATCAGACAGAACCTATAAGTCTACGTCGACGACATGTTGGTCAAGTTAAAGAAGCCGACGGATCACATCGCAGATCTTTGAGAGATATTCGCACAGATCCGACGATACAACCTTCGGCTGAACCTTGCCAGATGTACCTTTGGGGTTTGGTCGGGGAAATTCCTTGGTTTCATGCAGACGAATCGAGGGGTCGAGGCCAACCCCAATAAGATCGCTGTGATCATTACGATGAAGGAGCCTTCGACCATCAGAGAACTTCAAAGGCTAAATGGAAGAATATCTGCTTTGGACCGATTCTTGTCTAAGTCAGCCGAGAGGTCGTTGCCTTTCTTCAAAGTTTTAAGAAAGGCGATAGCCTTCGCATCGAGTGGCAAGAGAGTCATCGAAAGGGACACAAACTGCAAGAAAGCCTTCTCCGAGTTAAAGTAGTACCTTTGCAGCCCACCACTCCTGACCAAGCTAGATAAAGGTGATCAACTCATCATCTATCTGGCGCTACCATGGAGGCCGTAAGCTTGGCACCCGTCAATGTAGACGGGAATACCACAGCCCATCTACTACGCCAGTCAGATTCTCTGAGGTGTGGAGATAAACTACTCGAGGATAGAAAAGATGGCTTTTGCTCTAATCCAATCTGCGAGGAGGTTGCGACCCTACTTCCAAGCGCACACCATCGTGGTCCTCACCGACACTCCTTTGAAATAAACTATAAAGAGGTTGGATCGCTAAGGAAGAATGACGAAATGGGGAGTTGAGCTGATCTAATTCGACATCTAGTTCAAGCCGAGGACCGCCATCAAAGGGCAGGCTCTTGCCGACTTCATTGTCGAACTCACTTACAACGACGGCCCAAAGGAAGAGGTATGTGTCACTAACACATTACCCGAAGCAGCTCATCACCCTCGACAGGTATCAATTTGCCAACTGATACCATTGAAGACGGGGGAACCTGAATCGTACAAGTTGACGGTTCGGCCACTCAAGCCAGGAGCGGGCTGGAATAATTGTTCAAACGTCAGCGGGCAATATATTCGAGTACGCTCTCCGCTTCAATTTCTAGACCACAAATAATTGAGCTGAGTACAAAGCGGCCATCAACGGACTCCGGTTGGCTCAAGCCTAGGAGCAAAAGTGGGCCAACTACTTAGCGATTCCAGCCTCGTAGTCCACCAACTAAACGGAACCTTCGAGGCCCGTAAAGACTCAATGCAGAGTTACTTGCAAGTTGCTAAAGCAGAGCTCACCAAGTTCAGACACGTAGAAATCCATCATGTACCAAGGTCGAAGAATCACCGATCTGACGTCCTGTTGAAGCTCACGTCATCCTCCCCCGCGGGGCTCGGTCAGACAATGTATGTACAACGTCTACCATACCCCAGCGGGCTGGAGCAGGAGATGCTAAGGCTCGATCGAGGAATCACTTATATGGATCCCATAATCCATTACCTGAACACGGGGGAGAATCTGACCGACCCAGTGGAGGCACGAAGGATAGAACAGAGAGCATACCAATTTGTTTTGCTAGATGGTTCATTGTACAAGAGGCGATGGACCTGGTATGATGTTTGTCCATACCTCAAACATTTAGCCCCGTAGGAAGCATGTTATGTGGTCCAAGAGATCCATGAGGGCGATTGCAGAAACCATTGCGGGGGAAAGCCATAGCTTTGAAGGCCGTGAGACAAGGCTATTTTGGCCAACGATGTTCAAGGATGCCGTCGAGTACGTACGAAAGTGCCCCGGCTTGCCAAAAATTCTCAAAGGTCAGTTCAGCCCCTCCAACTGGTCTAATTCCCATCGTCAGCCCAGTACCTTTTACCAAGTGGAGATTGGACCTCCTTGGTCCATTGAAACAAGTGAGCGGGTAACGGAAGTTCCTAATAGTGGCGATCGACTACTTCACGAAGTGGATCGAGGCAGAGCCCCTGTCCCGAATCACATGGAAAGAAGCTCAGAGTTTCGTCTGAAAATCCATCGTCTATCGTTTTGGCATCCCACAATCCATTGTGACGGACAACTGGACATAATTCGACAGTGCCGGCTTCAGAGACTTCTGCTCTGAGCTGAAGATCAAGCTGCATTTTGCCTTTATCGCCCATCCCCAGTCAAATGGATTGGCTGAGGCAGCCAATAAATGCATCCTCGGACCCTTTCAAAAGAGAATAACCGGGCTCGAGGGGACCTGTCCAGAAGAAATCCCCGACATACTATGGTCATGCAGAACGACCCACAAAACCTCGACGGGAGAAATGCCATTCTTGCTGTCTTATGGTCGTAAGGCTGTCATTCCAATGGAAGTTAATGAACGACCGCTTCGTTTCCAATACAATGACGAAGAAAGATGTCACGCCCCGCTGCCCAAAATAGGGAGGGTCGGCGTGACAAGCCGCGGTATTAGAGTACCAAGCGCTAAAGTACACACCAAAGTCACGCAGGCCACTACAAACGCTGAGGAAACACATGTAGTAAAGTACAGACTGAACGATTAATAGAACAGTACAGCTCCAACACAGAAAGATAGTACAAGACACTACAACACAGGCAGTAAGGTAAAATACGACGAACAGAACATCCAAGAGTCACAGAGCACCGCTACTACATGGCCAGTACCGCACAAGTCCACTGTACAACCCCAACAGCAAAAGCTCCCACAAAAGTACAACTCAACCCTACGGGGTACAAAGGGAACATGGGTACAACACTACGTTCATCACACACACAACCCAAAACTACACCACGCGACCCACACTAACCACAACACTATGGACCCTGCTGAGACGAGCTACCCTCCGGGGTCTCCACTCCCGGGCCCGCCGCCAGAGAACCAGTGCCTGAACCTGTAGGGGGGAGGACACGTCACAGCGTGCCCAGTAGGAACTCCACAACTCTACTACTCTAATCATAGTGCACAACAAGGAATCACAACAAAGGAAAAGGCATCACATTCCAGAGTTACTGTTTTTCCTTTATAGGTTAGTTTTCATGCATGAATTCGAAACCTCAGTAACGGGTCAGACATCGGGG
>JAULAV010004589.1:0-12047 GCA_030789695.1 Scilla litardierei | reverse complement strand
GGCTCGGGAGGCGTGCCGAGCAGTCAAGGTTTTTCCCTGTCGACAGTGATACGACCCAGGTACCGATATCGGGGCTGCGGCCCTCCTTCGTCGGGAGGGGCGAGGCCGCGTCATCGCTGGTGTGGTTACTTTACGTGGGTGTTAGCTCATTCCCACAGACGGCGCCAGATGTTTACGGGTGTTTTCTCACCACTGGATCGTTGACCGGTGGTGTGATGGTCAACGTGGTCAAGGGATCGGTTGGAATCCATTGGTCCCACCAAGCATGTGTGTTCTGGACGAGGGTTGCGTGAGACCCCACTTCAGCTCGGGAAACGGCTTGCTTGGGAGATCGAGGATGAGCAGGCTCTTTGTCTGGGGTGTTTAGCCTCGGTCAACGGGGTGCGGGGGGTAGCCTCGGCACCTAGGTGAGCGCTTGGCCTCGGTCAATCAAGTGCCGAGGGGTAGCCACGGTGCCCTGATCGTCACTTGTTCTCAGTCTATGGCGATGCTCGCTGGGGGCGAGCGGGCTCGCTGTCGTGTGGGCCTTGCTTCAGTGAGTTCCGCGCTGAGGGGTAGCCTCGGTGCCTTGGGACCAATTCGACCTGGACAGACGAAGAAACTCGTGAGGTGGGCCGAACCTTGGTTCCGGCCAAGTCCCCTCCGATGCCTAAGTCAAAACGGATCTGAATGATACTCGACGGGATCGGTATGGCTTGCAAGGAGGCCGGTATGCGTATCCTTGGACCGAGCTATGGGAGGGAAGACAATGGGGAAAGCAAGGTCTTTTTAGTAGAATACCTCTGTATCGCGGTATCTGGGGTCAGGCCCCTTTCTTCGTCCCCCCTCGAGTCCCTGTTGGATATGGATGACGTTTGTACACCCTTGTAGGGGATGTACGAGGGAATACGGACCTCGAACGTCGCACACACAAAGTCGTGTGCAAAGGGAATCTGTTCCCTTGCGGAGAGGATCTCTAGATTAATGGGAAAGTCGCATTATATGTGCATAAGTGCATGCGACATATGGCTAATAAAGGGGTAATATCTTAAGCTTATGTTGTACCATGCATATGGTACAACTTAAGCTTATAATGTGCCATATATGATGGTACACCTTAGTTAAATTGTTCCAAAGGAACAATTACTCCTAAAATAACTACCTTGGGGGCAATAAATAAGACCCAAGGGTTAGCCATTTCCTTACACTTTTGCATGACATTCTTGCATGCATTTCATTCTAGCGAAGCTCTGCCGAAATCCTTCCCCTCTCTTTATCCAAGTTCTTAATCTAAAAGTAGAGATTTAGATTGTGGATTTAGTAGCCTTACTCCGTTCGTGAGAAGACTCGATCCGTCGTGGCGAATCCGAAGGCGAAGTTCTGTGACTATCGTGCCGCATACGCAAGCGTAAGTCTCAACTTCATTTATCGATCCTAACTCTGTTTTGGCAGGATCCTACATTGGTATCAGAGCCATACGGGTTCGTCCCGGTCAAAACCACCGCCACGTCGAACCGATGAACGAGGCGTTGTCTTTTTCACGAATGGGTATCCTACCATTACGGATATGGTAGGAACGCTTCGTGACGGAGAGAACGCAATGGTTGTTCTTTTCACGTTAGGGTCTTCTGTCATTACGGATATGGCAGGAACTCTCCGTGACGGGAAGAACCGACCGTTCATGTAGTATGTTATTTTTCATTTTTGGCACACGGCCATTAGAAAATAACTACTTTCTCGACGAACGGGTGCTTCATCGAGGAAGATGATGGTAGTTATCTCCATCGGAGAAGATGTATTTTAGTGCATGTGCGCCATGGCCAAATGGGCTATGAAGGCCATGCACCCCCCTCCCCATGCGGAGGGGGTTGGCTACGGCCAATAACCAGCACGGCCACCCCTCCGGCGGGGTGTGCGGCAACCCCATTCAAAGGGGGTGGCCGGCCATTGCCAAAGGGGCCATGGCCGGCCATTGCCAAAATGGCCTTGGCCATGACCGGCCATGGCCAAGCCATGGCCGGCCATGGCCAGGCCGGTAGTGGCCGGCCAAGGCCAGGCCGGCAATGGCCGGCCTCGGCCACGGCCAGGGGGCCGTGGCCAAGGCCAGTGGCCAGGGCCGGCCTGCCCGGCCCTGGCAGAGGCCAGGGCCGGCGCCCTGGCCACTGCCAGGGCCTGCCCGGCCCTGGCAGTGGCCAGGGCCGGCCTGCCGGCCTGCCGGCCCTGGCAGAGGCCCTGGCCGGCCCTTGGCCACCCTTGGCCAGGGCAGAGGCCCTGGCCGGCCCTTGGCCACCCTTGGCCAGGGCAGAGGCCCTGGCCGGCCCTTGGCCACCCTTGGCCAGGGCAGAGGCCCTGGCCGGCCCTTGGCCACCCTTGGCCAGGGCAGAGGCCCTGGCCGGCCCTTGGCCACCCTTGGCCAGGGCAGAGGCCCTGGCCAGGAGAAATTTCAGACCATTAGCATTGGTCGACCAATTTGGGTGTTTTGGTCGACCAATTCGGCAAAAAGGCCTTGGTCGAATATGAACGTGCCGACTAGCCCATACGGGGTGTCTAAAGGCTCTACTCCTTGAAGATTAGCCGTTGTGCTCTACTTCATGCGAGATTAGCCGTAGTGCTCTACCCCTTGAAGATTAGCCGTAATGCTCTACTTCATGCGAGATTAGCCATGTCATTATGCTCTACTCTACGGAGATTAGCCAATGTACTTATGACGTTGTGCTCTACTTTACGGAGATTAGCCAATGTATTCCAAATTTTTGAAAAAGATGTTTTCAAATAGGTTATGTCCCGTCCTTAAAACGGGATAGCGCAATTTAGAATTCCAAGTCCTACCACGATCCGGCCATGGTTATCTAACCCATGGGTGTGTAGAACAGGTCTCGTGGCTTGGCAATTGTTGCGCTAAAATTCTTTGCGCAAACTCTCACCTATTCCATTTTGAAAGATATGTTTTCAAAAAGTATTTTTCCGCTGCAGGTACCATACGGGTATCATTTCTGATTTCTTTTTACTTGAGATAAGTAAGAGGGATACTTTGAAAGTTACTTCTAGATGGTAGTTGGGAACGTAGTGAACTTCTTGATTCTAGAGTAACATTTCAGCGCATCCAAGGAACTTATCAAGTGTTTAAAGAATCGAAATTTTATACATAGAATTTTGATCGTGTTTTTCATTTTCTTTGCAGTTTTTTTGATTCGAATATGTCTACCGCTTCTAAGAACATTGTCGCCGAGCTTAACAAAGGTGAGAAGCTCAACGACGACAATTATAAACTTTGGTCAATAAAAATCCAATATGTTTTGGAAGAGCAAGATGTGCTTGAAACACTCCAAAACATAATGGAAGAACCTGAGTTGGGCAATACGGCCCAACACAAGAGAGACCGAGAAGCTTATGAGACTTGGACTCGAAAGAACAAAATAGCACGTATTACGTTACTGTCCGCAATGGACAATGACATAATGCGTCTATTTCGGGAATTCGACCTAGCCAAAGACATATGGTCTGAGCTAGAAATAAAGTTTGGTGGAACTTCGGTTACCAAACTCCGCTCCTTAAATATTCAATTTGATTCGTACAAGATGCGGCGAGATCATTCTATGAAAAAGCATCTCCGCCACATGACGAATCTCATATCTGAATTGAAGGATGCGGGTGTTACGCTGTCTGACGAACAGCAGATCCAAGCAGTCATTCGTTCACTCCCAGATAGCTGGGATATCATGAAAATGCACCTCACTCATAATGAGTGCATTAAAACTTTAAGCGATGTATCAAAACACCTCGAACTCGAGGAAGAGCGGATTCAAGCCGCAAAACCTAGTGCAGAAGTGCACATTGCCGCTAGTTCCTCACATGGAGGAAATAAGCGGAAGAATAAACGCTTAAGGTTTGTGAACGAACGAAAGCAAGAACCGGAAACCTCAAAGAAGACTAAGAACAAAAGGTGGCAAAAGAATGTGCACTCAAAAAAGAAAAACTTGAAGAAGATCAAGTGCTTTAAGTGCAACAAGTACGGTCACTTCGCCCGTATATGTACGGATGGAAGTGATAAGGTAACTTGTAGGGCTAGTTACATATGTGTTTCTAGTTCCGTGTTTCTTGCTGAATCTAACTATTTTTGGTTGATTGATTCAGGGGCCACAGACCACGTAGCGAAGGACAGAAGGTTCTTCGTAGAGTATCGAAAGATAACTCAAGGAACAAAGTGGATATACGTCGGCAACAACACTCGTGTTGAAGACAAAGGCGTCGGAACATGCAAGCTAGTTCTCGACAACGGCCGAACTTTATTATTGCACGACGTCCTCTTTGCTCCAGATATTAGAAGGAATATCGTATCCGTGGTCATGTTAATGTCTTTAGATTATGAATGGAGGTTCTATAAATAAAAGGTTGACCTTGTTTGTAATAGTTCTTTAATTGGGTCGGGTAATGTTTGTAATGGATTAATTGTTTTAAACACAATGTATGATGATTCTTCTTCTATTAATGAAAGTTTCCATTTGACAAATGCTTCTAACTCTGAATCTGAGATCATTTGTTGGCATGCAAGACTTGGTCATATTGGACCAACTAGAATGGATAGACTTGCCAAAAGTGGCTTGCTATCTAATGTTTCAAAAGTTGAAATGTCAACTTGCGAACATTGTCTTGTAGGGAAAACTTGTCGCAAGCCGTTTGGAACTGGCACAAGGGCCGAAGTTCCATTACAGCTTATCCATTCGGACATTTGCGGTCCAATGAATGTTAAGACAAGACGCGGGAAGTCCTATTTCATCACATTCATTGATGACTTCACCCGTTTCGGTCATATTTATTTGATTTCCCACAAACATGAAGCTTTATCTTGCTTCAAAAACTATATGAGTTTAGTGGAAAATCAACTAGATCGCAAGATAAAGGTCTTGCGAACCGATCGGGGTGGAGAATATCAATCAACGAGTTTTAAGGAACTCTGTGATGAAAAAGGCATAGTTCATCAAATAACTATGCCTTATACTCCGCAACAAAACGGTGTTGCAGAAAGAAGAAATAGGACATTGATGGAAATGGTCCGATCAATGATGTCTCAGGCAATTTTGCCCATCACCTTTTGGGGTGATGCATTATTGACGGCAGCATTCATCTTAAACCGTGTACCCTCGAAGTCGGTAAGTTCTACTCCTTATGAGTTGTGGAACAATAGAACTCCATACTTAAGCATTCTAAAACCTTGGGGTTGTGCCTCTTACGCACATTTATCCTCTCACAAATATGGCAAACTTGGGCCACGTGGGAGGAAGTGTATCTTCATCCGATACGTTGAAAACTCCAAGGATATGTTTTCGTCGGTCAAGAGGACAATGGGGGTCTAATAGAATTCGAATCGAGGGATGTTGTCTTCTTGAAAAACGAGTTTCCAAGACAGGGTGAGATAAGTCAAGACTTATCCTTGTTTGAGACTTGGGATCAAGAAGGATCGGAACGTTCGAGTGGGAGAATTCTTGGTGAAGAAGAAAATACGTTTCAAACTTCACCAATGGATGATACGAACTATACCAATCCTATTCCGAGTGGGAGTGATATTATTCCAAGTGGGAGTGATGTCATTTCAAGTGGGAGTGATCAAACTCAAGCAAGACGTAGTAATCGAACGAGGCTAACACCTCTGAGATTTGAGGATGAATTTCCTCAAACATTCATGACATTACTACAAGATGATGACGAACCTGCAAATTTCAAACAGGCCGTCACATGCCCTGCTAAAGATAAATGGATAGCGGCAATGGAAGAAGAACTTCAATCCATGAAAACAAACCAAGTCTGGGACTTGGTTGATTTACCTAAGGGACGTAGAGCCATTGGGAACAAGTGGGTTCTCAAAATCAAGCATAAGGCTGATGGATCCATCGAGAAATATAAAGCTCGCCTTGTTGCAAAAGGTTTCACGCAACAGGAAGGAATAGACTACGAAGATACTTTCTCTCCTGTCGTGCGTTTTACCTCCATTCGCTTAATTCTGGCAATGGTGGCTTGTTTGGACCTCGAGTTACATCAGATGGATGTAAAAACTGCTTTTCTTAACGGAGAACTAGATGAGGAGATCTACATGGAACAACCAAACGGGTTCGTACAAGAAGAAAACAAACATAAGGTTTGTAAACTTCGTAAATCCATATATGGTCTTAAACAATCATCAAGGCAGTGGTATATGCGCTTTCAAGAAGTCGTTTTGTCGTATGGTTTCTCCATGCTCGACGAAGACAACTGCGTATATATTAAGAGGATTAAAAACAAGTATGTTATTATGTCTCTTTATGTAGATGACATACTTATAGCCAGAAATGATAAGCGTCTTATCATGGATATCAAAGCTTGGCTTTCATCCGTCTTTGAGATGAAAGACATGGGTGAAGCTGCATATATCCTTGGGGTTAAGATCTCAAGGAATCGTTCCAAGAAACTTCTTTCTCTCTCTCAAGAGACATATATAAAGAAAGTTTTAGAACGGTTTAATATGCAGGACTGCAAGCCAATTGATACTCCAATAAGCAAAGGCGAGGGTCTATGTTTGGAAATGTGTCCCAAAGATCCAAAAAGAAAGCTATGGAAAAGGTTCCATACTCCAGTGCTGTCGGGAGTCTGATGTACGCCATGATGTGTACCAGACCGGACATTTGCTATGATGTTGGTATGGTAAGCCGTTACCAATCCAACCCAGGACAGGCACACTGGAAAGCGGTGAAGAGGATATTAAGATACCTCAAAGGGACTGCGGACTATGCGTTATGCTATCAAGGCAATACCTTGAGACTCGAAGGCTATACCGATGCTGATTGGGTGGGTGATCTCGACGAGCGAAGATCTACCTCAGGCTTTGTTTACTTGCTCGGGAATGGTGCAATATCCTGGAGCAGCAAGAAGCAAACCTGCATCGCCCTATCAACCATGGAAGCCGAGTTTGTAGCATTCAGCATGGCGGTCCAAGAAGCTGTTTGGCTTAGGAAATTCTTAGACAGTCTAACGGATGCCACTGACTCGAGCACTGTTCCTATATACAGTGATAGTCAAGCTTCGATTGCCTATGTCAAAGATCCTAAATTTTAGTGTAAGACCAAACACATTGATATTCGATTCAAGTTTGCGAAGGACTATGACAAACGGAAGGAAGTAGACATAGGATACATATCCACGCATGAGATGATAGCGGATCCCCTTACTAAGGCGATCCCCAGAGATGTGTTTTTCAAACACTTATCATCTATGGGATTGCGTAGGTGTTGAGCTGTATCATGTAATATTTCCCATGTCTATAGAAGATCAAAGTTTAATTTGCATACAAGTTTCTTACAAATGATTTTATATACATTTGTGTTTAAGTCTCAGCTATTTTAATTGTGTGTATGTCGGACAGATTAAGGTTGGCTCTCTCACATGAGCAACCGCCTTATCTTATCAGATGGATAAGATAGAGATGAGACTAGTTTAAAGTCAAAATCATTAGACAAATGATTTAGAGTCGTGACTTAAACAAGATAGTCGAATGAAAGATCTGCATCATATGGATGCTTACAAAAGATCTGAGATCTATATCACAAGGATATTTGAAAGAGATCTCATAGGATTTTTTAAATCCTATCTGTCTTATGCAGAATGAGAGTCCGGGAATATTTCATGAGTAGTAAGGGGACTCAAAAGATAGGCATTGTGGTGTCTGATCTTTCATCCATACAACATCATTAAGACATACTCTCCCTGGGAAAGGAGTGATGTTGTAATACGTGTTCATACCACGTATGCATTTCGACCACTGAGTTAGTAGCAATAGTGTTTGCTATTATGTGAGACTCAAAGGCCATATGGGTCTTAACTCTTACCCTCAAGGACTCCAATTGGTTCCTTTAGATTTGACGAGATGATCGCTATCTTAGCGTGTTGCTAATGGGCTATGATAATTCGGCTCGGTGGGGCACGTTAGAAAAGCGAATCAAGTCAAGATCAGAAGGTTCGCAAGAAGAGGAAGATTGATTTCATATTCGCATTTGGACTTTAATGATTCAAAGCTGGCCAGCCAATTGTAATCCAGATGGGATTCAATTGTTGAATATAAAGTATAAGAAATGTGAAGAAATAATCTAGGGTAAAGCATGCATTGAACTACTCAACTTTGCACCTTCGAGGTCGTTGTGTATCTCTAACAAGTGCACAACAACAGACTCTACGCGCATGACGGTCGCACGGTCTATTTCTCGGTATGATAGATGAAAGAACTAAGAGAAAGACATTCTCTTACAATCCCCTCAAGTGTGAGTGGGAGATATTGGATATGGATGACGTTTGTACACCCTTATAGGGGATGTACGAGGGAATACGGACCTCGAACGTCGCACACACAAAGTCGTGTGCAAAGGGAATCTGTTCCCTTGCGGAGAGGATCTCTAGATTAATGGGAAAGTCGCATTATATGTGCATAAGTGCATGCGACATATGGCTAATAAATGGGTAATATCTTAAGCTTATGTTGTACCATGCATATGGTACAACTTAAGCTTATAATGTGCCATATATGATGGTACACCTTAGTTAAATTGTTCCAAAGGAACAATTACTCCTAAAATAACTACCTTGGGGGCTATAAATAAGACCCAAGGGTTAGTCATTTCCTTACACTTTTGCATGGCATTCTTGCATGCATTTCATTCTAGCGAAGCTCTGCCGAAATCCTTCCTCTCTCTTTATCCAAGTTCTTAATCTAAAAGTAGAGATTTAGATTGTGGATTTAGTAGCCTTACTCCGTTCGTGAGAAGACTCGATCCGTCGTGGCGAATCCGAAGGCGAAGTTCTGTGACTATCGTGCCGCATACGCAAGCGTAAGTCTCAACTTCATTTATCGATCCTAATTCTGTTTTGGCAGGATCCTACAGTCCCTATATAGGGACCCCCCACGATCGTCCCGTCTATACGCCCCCCCCCCCCCCCCCCCCCCTTTCCGCCCCCATGATCCGCTTCCCCCTGGGCGGCTTTATGCGCCATGAAGGTGGGTCAATGGGGTCCCTTAATGGTCATTAAGGGGGAGTGTTTTGGGGAACGATTAACTCCTGCAGTCGTGGGCTGACCGGGCGCACGTCTGATCGTGGCTGACCCACTTTCGAGGGTCTTCGATGGCTGGCCCAAACTCCTTTGTGGAGGCTTTTTCTTCCAGCGTGGACTTGGGCCGCTCGCTTTTGGGCCTCTCCAAAATGGTCGTATCACTAACATTTGAGGGCTCTTAATTTGATGTTTGTCCTACTAAGACAAACATGTTGATAGAGTGGTGTGATACCCACAAACAGACACATACACACTTCTTACTCCTTTTGGTTGCGTGTGTGCACCACATCCTGTGCGTTAGGGGGAGGGGTTTTGTCCCGTGCACAGAGTGCATGGGTTATTTCTAGTTGTCGACGATGAGAGGAGGATGAAGAGAATGAAAGAGAGTGGGAGCCAAAGGAAAATGAGAGAGCGAACATGGCCATATCAATTTGTGTAGTCTCGCTCTGATTAAGATTGATCGTTGACGATGGAAATGGGGTGCATTTTGAAACTAAAAGGAGGAGAATTTGGCGGCCTGTGGATAAAGATTAGATGCGTGGATGAGCGCCCGTGTAGGTGTAGTTCTCTTTGACAGTGGGAATTTAGTGGGGTTTTGTCAAGACACGGCATGTTTAAACTAGGGAAACTATTAATTTTGACTTCCTTTTAGCCCTTGGTTTCTTACTGGTCTACGAAGAGTTTGATTTGTTCAAATGCTGAGGGTAACATTTTAACCAAAGGAATCCCAATTTGTTTTGTTATCTTCCAGGATTCGGGGCTATGGCCGCTAGGTCTAATTGCCCATAATTATCTCATATTTTTGTCAAACAAGCTAAAATACCTTAAAGTTACCACACTTTTGTTCCGGCTGCTACCGGAATACCTTCAAGTTTTTCCAACGATAGTTTGGTATTAATTGTAGCCTTATACTAGGAATACATGCATCGAGGTATAATAGGTCTATGCGTTAGAAGATATGGTAGCGTACCTCAATCGATGATGTTGCAATGCATTGACGAAGAAAGAAGCTTCTTCACTCGACAATTGAGGAAGTCACGATTCGGATCTTCCTCATATATAAGTCCACCTTGTAAACAACCCAGAGATAAATCCTAGGAACATGAATGGGGAATCAATGCTTATATCCTTGGGGTTTGCTATCTGATTTTAGAGGAGGAGATCAAGGTCCTATTTGCAGGACTCTCAAGCAACGGACTTGGCTAGCTAGTGTGCCCCTATAGCCAAGTGGTTGGAGTGCCACTCATGTTTTGCATGTCTTCCGCTATCTATTTAAACAGTGGCTAGTGTGTCCCTTTAACTAAGAGTCTAGAGTGACGCTGACATTCCATATATCTCCATCTACCTTTCGATGATACGAGTATTCCATAATCTAGCACAGACATTAAATATATACTTGCCCGCAGTTCACTCGGTCGTATGCCGACGGCTTCTAATACACCCACCGGATTTGAATCCCCTAGACCCTAGTCCACGAAAACGTATCCATCACCGTCTCTATATAAGAAACACATCCAGCAAACACCTCATCCATAACTTCATCAACAACTACTTGACCCAATTCCTAACCCTAATAAACAACCATGCTCACTACTACTCCATCTCACTTCCTCTCCCTCCTCTCCCTCCTCCTCTTGTCCTCGACCTTCCCTCCCTCCCTCGCCTGGACATGCAACAGCGACGAAGCCGCCACGCTCGTCGAGATAAGGCGCAGCCTCGGCAACCCCCTCTACTTGGGCTCATGGAACCAGTCCGTCGACTGCTGCACATGGACCGGCATCTGGTGCGACGCCATGACCGGCCGCGTCACCGAGCTCTACCTCCAATCTGCCGACATCTCCGGCCCCATCCCGCCCGCAGTCTCCCGCCTCGCCTCCCTCCGTACCCTCGTCATCTCCGACTCCAACGTCGCCGGACCGATCCCCCCATCCATCGGCAACCTCACCGACCTCACCACCCTCAACATCTCCCGCAGCCCCCGCGTCACCGGAACCATACCAAAGTCCCTCTGCAACCTGCGCAGGCTCGCCGAGCTCACTCTCTCCGACAACGGCCTCTCCGGATCGATCTCCGACTGCTTCGGGAAAAAGCTCGCCAGGATCGACCTCAGCCGGAACCAGCTTTCGGGCCCCATGCCGGCCAACTTCATGCTCGGCGTCACCGCCACCTTCCCTTCGCCCCGCCTCTTCCTAAGCCATAACAGGCTCACCGGCCCGATTCCTCCTTCCCTCGCCGACGTCCCGCTTAAATTCATCGACCTCTCACACAACATGCTCGCCGGAGACGCGGGGTTCTTGTTTAGGGAGAAGGGGAAGTTGGAGGAGGTCTACATGCGGGAGAACGAGCTGGAATTTGACCTGTCGAGTGTGAAATTCCCACGGAGGACAAAGGCGCTCGACTTGATGGGCAACAGAATATACGGGGGCATCCCTCAGCAGATGACGAAGCTGAAGCTGCTGTCGTTGCTGAATCTGAGCTACAACAGACTGTGCGGCCCGATCCCAACTGGGGGGTTGATGAAGAACTTCGACGCTTCTTCCTTTGAACACAACAGTTGTCTCTGTGGAGGGCCGCTCGAGCCGTGCACTAATTAGAATCTTTTGCTCCGTGTCCGGGTGCCTGCATCTCTGATCGTTTGTGTTTGCATGTATGTTGATAGGTACTCGGGTTACATAAGCATCATTTGAATATCAAATCGTGTGAACAATAATATATAATGATTAGTGCGTACTTAATAGCTGTCTTACCTAGAAACATCTCCGTAGGTGCAATCTTGTCCTTCTAATATATTATCATGAGATCAAAATAACCTTTGTTACACGTATTTACATTGTTAGGGCACGGGTACAGATCATCAAATGATCAAGTTTCAGACCCCCGATGGAGTCGGAAGATCGAAAGGGAATCAGAAACATGCGCGGTCGTGCTACACGTTATCCACCGCCCTGAGGAGGATCGAGCAGGCTGATCCAGTTGACCCACGATTTGATGATCGATGG